>JANHGL010026254.1:0-67271 GCA_024611195.1 Ceyx melanurus | reverse complement strand
CTCAGTGATTGCAATGAGATCATGGTCCTGAGATTGCACACAGATCTCTAGTTCATCCTGTTTGTTCCCCATGCTGCATGCATTAGTGTACAGGCATTTCAGTGAGTTTGAAATACTACAGTACCTCCCAACTGGTACTAACCCTGAGGTAGTAGTGGAGCTGGCACAACACCCCACAGTTGTCTCCAGTTTGTTTCCTGCAAGACAGATTTTTCCCATTTCCCCCTTCAAATCTAGTTTAAAGCTCGATCAATGAACTCCATCTCACAGCCATGTCAGAAATTTCCTTAAATTTGTGTAAAGCAAAGGTATCACAGCACTGGGAAACAGATGTTGAAAAAGCCAGATTGTACAAACAAGATATGTCACAGCATTGTTACCACATCCAAACTATGTGTTATACAAAGAATTTATCAACACAGACAGGAAAATCCTTAGGTTTTCAGTTACAGAGCTTCTATAGTCAATGCCATAGAAATCATGGTTATAATGTTGCATTAAATGGGCACAGCACTAAATGTCATTGCAATGCCATTGGCTCCCCACAAAGCAGTACAACAGAAGCAGGCATTTTTCAAGTTATTTCTTCAGACACAAGAGGCAGATTTTTAAACCATGGAACATTGTTGAGAGCCAGAATCTTAAAAGACATCTGCACCTTCAAAGTTCTCCTTTTGGCTAACTCTGTTAGGGGAAGAAAAGTGATGTAATGGCCCAGTGATGGCTATAATTTTGAGGGGGATGTGCTTAGACCTTGTTTTTATAATGAGCTCCCAAAAGAAAATCAAAACACTTGAAAACTGAAAACGGCCAGGAAGACCGGAATACTTAACTTTTTTTAATACAGGAAATTCAAAGTGACTAGCAGAGATGGAATAGAAATTAAAAGGATTTATACACAGCTTTCTCTGGCCCACTACATCCTTGAAGCTTTTTCATTTCCAGGTGAGGTGGCAGAAGAATCAGTGGATTTCTGATTTACATTAAAGCCCCTCTCTACCCTCTTTTCCCAAGGAGACTTGCATGTTCCCTTTGAAGCTCACCTAGCCATTCCCCTCTGCATCAGATAATTCCCTTGGCAAGCTGCAGTCTCGCTGCTTTGTGCTGGGATCCCCTCAGCAACCTTAGTCATCCATCATGCAAGGTGACCCAGGAACCTTACCTCCAATGCACCAGCTCCATAATTGCATGGTCTTACAAGAACTTGACATTTTTATGAATAAAAAGGCAGGTGAAAAAAAAAAAAAAGGAAAAAAAAAAGATATAGCAAGAAAGGCAGAGCACAATGTCATTTTATTCACTTATGAGATTTTATTATTAAATTTGATGATATCATACATCTGGCTTTCTCCAAACACATTCTTGTTTTTTCACTCAAAATCTTGCCCTGGCAGAATCCAAGAATTTTGCAAATTTGTTTAGGATTTCCAGATGTCCTGCAGCCTTCTTCTTACTAGAATGCAGCACTTCCAGAAATGTCACTCATGCCCAGTGTGCCCTTGCAGATCACCTTTATAGGGCATCCATTAAAGACCTGACAGCTAAACACATGGGACTAGTGTACACTAAATCCAATCCACTCTGAAAGTCTCAGCGTCCTGAACTGTCCAGCACTCACACTCATGATACCTCCTCTGCTAGCACAGGGTGACAAGTGATTATGTGACACAACAGATGGGAACTGAACTGCTTAGAAGTGGCACTTGGTCAAGAAGTCACTATTTGGCCATTTTCCCTTGATCTGTAGATTACGTCTAAATTATTCTTGTTTAAATGTTGAAAAATGCAGTATCAAAGGATTCAAGTGTAAAAGAATTCTTAAGAAAAGTTCAGAGAAGACCAGGTTGTTGACATTGGCTTTCACATGCTGCAGCTTTATTACATCAGAGAACTGAGATACTATGAATATATTTAAATGCTGACCTCATTACAATTTCCAGTATTGAAGGCAATAAATATCTCTCACTGCAACAATAAACACAGAGGTCACAAGTATTTATGAAACTGCAGTAGACACTGATGCCAAATATGCTGTAAAAACCAAAATAGGATTTGTCCTGGTTTGAGCTAGAAAGAAACTAAATCTGTTCAGTTATTTTACTTTTCAGTTCAGTCTCTTCTAACTGCACTTTCTGAGGCTAATGGTATATTTTTGCAGACATTGTAAGCTTCTAGAAGTAATAATGCTTGATGTTTATAGTTACTACCAAGGTCTGGTATACAGAAAGGCTCTTGCTTATACTTGCTTCAGTGCAGACTAAGGTCACTGATAAATCTGTGTGCCATGTTGGGGATGCAGAATGTGAGAGATGCAGCTGCAGCAAGAAGCAGATAGCACAAGTGACCCTAAACTGACCAACAGAGTATTGCATCCCTTATATATAATTTTCAGTATAAAGCTGAGGGATCACAAGGATCAAGCTCCCTTCTTCAGTGGCTGGCATCTGAGGAGGATTCTGTCACTGTTTTTTAAATTCTGAGAAAAAAATTTAAAAAATCACACTTTTCTATATATCTGCTTGTCTTGCATATGCAAAAAGACCTTTGTTCAGTGCATTGACATATACAAAGCTAACATGAAAGTGCACAAAAGAATATTAACCAGAATATAATTTTTCACAGTATATATCTTAATTAAATATCTAAAGATTGATAGATACCTGGAAGTAGCAGAAAACTTAAAAGGAAACAAACGAACAAACAAAAAACCCTAGGTATATCCAATGTGCTTAGGTAGTTATGTCTGAAAATGAAGCTTCAGTCTTCTCCAAGTTGCATAACTAAAGCTGCTTTGTATTTCAGTCCTCCAAAGAACTGAATAATTCACTGGCTACTGTCCTGTGAAGTCATTTCCTCTCTTTGTTTTCCAAAGTTGAATTTTCATATCTTTTCCAACCTTTTGTGCATAGAATGAGTCAAGTTTGGCAATTTTGCCCAGAATGGCCCTTTTTTTCCATAGATACAGTCTTTATTATCCTCCCTGACTCCATCTAACACAGATTCCTGTCAGAGCTCTCATAAATTATTCTTTTATGCAATTTTAAAACTGGTGACTGAAAAGGATTAAATGAAACAAATTGTGCTAAATTAGAAGGTACTGCTGAAGAATAGCAGTATCTTTTTCAAATTCTGAATGTGTCTACCACATACATGGAAAACACAGGAGAAAAACACTTGTTTATCACTTCTAGTTATCGTGCACAGAAGTTAAATTCAGCATTTTTCATACAATTGCTCCTGACAATTTTGCCAGCACTCTTCTAAGAATTCTTGTTTCTATCCAAAGACCATGTTCTATAGGAAGTTCTGCACAGTCTGTCAGCAGAGAGTGCTATGGCTCATTTTTCAGCTAATTTTGCTGCAGAAACTTTCTGTTCTACTCTTGTTATCATTTGTTTATCAAGGTGATAAAGGGAGAGGAAATAATCCAGTAGCAGGTCCCAGACATTATGTTTAGAAAGAACTATTCTCAGATCATCTCTGCAAGAAAAATGACTGGAAATACTGTGATTCATGAATGGCATCTCCAAGAGCCCCAGTGAGAGCTAAAGGATGAGCAATTCAAAATAGAGAGAACACAGCCAATACGCAAGCAATGGCTTCTATTTTGAGGAAGACACATTTTTAATGCAGACCAAAAGAGACAGAACAGAGAAAGAAACAATCTGTTCATGTCAAAACAGAAGGCTTTGTGACTGTCCAAAGGAAAAGTCAGGGCAACAGGAGAAAGTCTAGGATACAAAACATTATCTATCCCTTCATGGGCTATATTATTCAAAAAGCAAAGAAAGACTTTTTTTTTTCCTAGGGGGCTGGGACAGGAAACCAGTACTTTCCCATTTCCAGGGTAATTTAGACAAGCTACATGCCAGCTGCCTTCTGTAGAGAAGGGAAGTCCCTTTTCAATAGAGTTTCTATTCTTCCTCCCAAAGCTTCTTCTGGCCCTATGGATCACTGCTCTCCAGTCAGAAGAGATTCTGACCTCTTCTGTCCCACAGAGTGTCTCTGTCTGTAGCTTCCAGTTATGGTTACATTACATCGAATGGTTTGATGGTGGCTGAGGACAAAATCCTAGATCCACTGAATTCCATGGGAATTTTGTCACTTGCTCCAGCAGGGTCTAAAAATTACCCTGAAAGCTTCTAGTTCCAGATGTCTATTTTTTAATGACCCTGTTGCAGTCTTTAGCCTGTTTGTAAGAGGCAGACGTTTGTCATCTCTGACTACACCAGAGCTGCTGCCTTAGCAGACAGAAGGATGACCACTTCTCAAAATCCTGCATTTCACAAGTATTTAAACACTGACTAAATTTAAATTAATTTTTTTTAAATCTTCTCTTTATAGCCAGAAGATTCCCAAAGTCTTCAGGCCACCAGTCAAGTCAATGCAGAAAAAGAGTACATTCTAAGGAGCCTGGTGATATTGAGATGGTCTAAGACAGTTCCCTGGGTTTAATTTTGAGTGCTTTTCTAGATACAATCTGTAGTCTCTGGAGTTCCTTTTCTCTCTTTAGTAATTTTTCTCACAGTTTGTAAACTGAAAGGAGGGGATGCTTTACGTAGATTTTATTATGTAACCATAATAAAATTGAAAACATTGCACAAAGCATTGTGAAAGTTTATGGCCTGTAAAACAAAGAAAAGCTTTCCACAGCATCCCAAAGAAGCCAGGCACCATGAGAAAAATGCAACAAAACCAGGGTCTTGTTTCCTTTAAGTTCCTCATTATAAATCTATATACAATACAGCTTACTAGAAGTATATTTTAGAACAGAAATTACAGGCCCTATAGCCATGCTTTGCCTCTTTCAGCTCTGCCATTCAGACCCTACTCCCACTCTGGCACAGTGCCATATCTGTGCCCTTGTTTCCTATGTCTCCTCCTTCATGTCTCAGCAGTTTAAATTTAGTGAGTTGAAGTGCAGCATCATGAGCTAAAGCCTGATCTCACAGAAGTGGGTGGTCTCTCTGCAACTGCCCTTTAAGGAACCATTTGGTTCTGACTTAATTTCCTATTGTTTCTCCACTATGAAAAAAAGAAAAAAAAAAAAAAAAAAGAAAAAATTTTAGTTGTCTCTCTGAGAGTATAACAAGCAATCATTATGTGCCACAGGCATTGTATTTAAAGTCATAATTACAGTTAGACTTCAGCTACATCGAAGTAACACCGCAATTCTCAATAGTGTTGTCTTGCTGTGCAAATTTTCATCCATCTTTCCAAGTTTCTCCCTCCACTGACTTTTCTGTCACAATCAACAATTCCTCCTTTTACTTTGGCTTCTAGTTTTGATCCCATTTTAAAGACAACAAATCCAAATATGTTAGACTAAAAGTTCATGGAAAATGCTTTTTTTTAAAGCATTTTTTTTCCATTCAATATAAAATTATTCTTTTCATGGTTGAAAGGTTCTGAAGTTATCTGTTTAAAATTTTAAATACACCCCCTCCATTTAGAATAAGATAAAACAAAGAAAACAAATCTATTTCAGACACTTTGGAACAAAATACTTTTTTGTTGTTGTTATTCAAAACCGGGTTTTCATATTTAGACTTTGTCTATACTTAAGGATTCCCTTATTTCTTCCTTCACATCCAGATAAATCTCCGTCACTACTTCATCTTCTTGTGTAAAATTGTTGCTCCTTCTCCTCTCTACCATGTAAAATCCAGTAAAAACAGAAGCCCATTGTCCAAGTCAGGTGTTTCCATGACTCCTCCTTGTCTCACCACATCACACTTGCTTCCTCTCATTTCCCTTGTTCACCTACTTCTTATCAGGTTTTGGGCAGTTTGAATGATCCTTTGCTAGTGGTATCATAAAAATTAAATGCAAAACTTTATAGCAAAGTAACAGCAGCAAAGAAACATTAACAGTTTATGTGAAATTTTTGCTGCAACCTTCTAAACATACACCACAATATTATAAAATATGGAATACAATTATATATACACACACTGCTGATAAACCAGATGACAATACACTAAACATATGAGGCAGTGAAAAAGTGCAGGAGTCCTCAGTGTCTGATGGGGACATTTTACTGCCAAGACAGCTAAGAACCTCACTTCAGCTTTGTACCTATTTCTCTTCTCCTTGCTACTCTCTCTCCTTCTTCTGGAGTCCATATAGTTGAAACTTTAGTGATCTACATTGGCAATTTTAGCAAAAACAGATTAAATCCTTCCCATTTAGGACATTGCCAAAAGCCCATGGGAGTGAAGTTGGTTTTGTTTATTTCAGGTCAAACCTTTCTGGTATATGAGAAGCATCCAGCACCTAGAATAGCCTGCTCACCTCAGCTTAAGTTGGGTCAAGAGTTCTTTGCAGCTGCATAATTGATATGAGACTGGAATCAGGCTTGAGTCTGAGACTTGCCTTTTACACAGCAGTAAACATATTTTATACTTCCTTCCAGACAGAAAGTATCCAGGTGCTGCCTTCACAAGACATTTTCATTGCACAACATCCTGGGGAAAAAAAAGTAGAGTGGAATAGAATGAAGTTTATTAACACTCAACACAATACATATCAGAATGACTTGCTTTTGTAGCTAGTCACAGCAACAGGATACTAATTGCACTTTGTCTTTTGAATAGTTCTGAATTCTTTATTAGGTAAATGTGGTTTATTCTCTTTCACAGAATTGGGATTAGGTCTAAAAGTAATTCCAGTGTAATAGATCTTACACCCTAAACATATTTAAGTATTGAGTTGTTATTTTTATTCACAAACATACAAATATTTATTTTTATCTGTAGATATATAGATGACTCAATTACCTAATCTTCTGTGAGCATGGGTTAGTTTTTTTCCAGATTTGTAAATTAAGAAAAAGTTTAGAAACTGTAATGAAAACAACAGACTCCAGCAGCTAGACCCTGGTCCAGTCAAGGGTGTCTCAAAGGGCAACTGAGTTAAGCCACAGATGTCTTTAGAAGATTTTTATGGCAATGTTGATGCCACTGGTCCATAGAGAGTAGGAAAGAGTCAAGTTCTGCTGAAGAAAAGCCACAGAAAACAGAAGACTTGATTGGCATCTGTAAGGAGAAAATATCAGAATAGTATAATCAGATCAGTGTTAGTACAGCATCCAAGCAAGGAGTTTTCAATTGTGGTTACTGGCACTTGTGCAAGAGAACTCAATGATAAAATGTGTCTTTGTTTTAAACACACCAACCTCTTATCCCCTTATAACCTCAGAACACAAGTTTTTTTTCTCATTGGTCCCTGTTACACTGCTACATACATTAGCTTCTGTTTGAATAAAATACAATAATTTGTTTTAATTACATACCTCAAAATGCATATATACAAAGAAAGAAGATTGTGTCTTGTAACTGAATATTAGTTGCTTCCAACCTTTCAGTATGGGATTTTTTTTCTGAACAAAGCATAACAAATAAGAATACGAAAAAGAAATAACAATGCCTAACACACAGATTATTTCTGGTTCTCTTCTAAACTTGATAGGGATTTTTTTCTCCCAAAGAGAGGTCTAAAACTGTATTTCTGTGTTTTTCTCCACTCTTCTAATGGGATTAATTTAATACTACATGGGTATACATCTTTTCTGCACATAGAAGATCTCTGAGGAACATAAAATCCATGTCTGATTCAGTGACAAAAAAAAAGGGAAAATAAATTGATAATTTAGAAAAATAAACACTTTTGAACATGCTAAGTTTTTAAATATCTGGTTTGCCATTTATGGCCTCTGTTAAGAGCAAGATGAAGGTTTCATCTGGGAAGACAGGGAAGGACAGTGGGAAGTACAAGATCCCTGTAGGGGCAGAGACCATGTTCCAGCTAAACAATGTCTCAGCCCTCATCCCCCCTCACACTTTGCCTTGATCTGGCTTTGGTTCTCATCTGTCAGTTGGGTGAGCAGAGTTGACCCATTAAATGCCCCTTCTTGCTTAAGGAGGAAACAGATGTTGCTGGATTTTTTTATTTTTATTTTTTTTGCCAATTTTTTTAATGCAATTAGAGGACTGCAAAGCATTTCTTCTGAGTTCAAGGGAGGTGACAGGAATGCAATGTTCAAATGAGCAGGGAGGGACAGGACACCAGAAGGAAGAGTAGCATCACCTCTCCAGAGATAGGGCAGCTCTGTCCTGCCTAGTGAAACTTCACTGAAGGCATTAAAACTATTAGTCTTCAATAGCAAAAATACAGCATTGGTAAACACAATGCAATTCCCATCCATTTCTCTTTCTTTTTTCCTGCTCTTGGGAGAAAACCTCAGAAAGAAAATAAAAAATGGATCCCTATGCTTACTTATGCCCTTCCTAAAACTGGAAGCCTGATTTACACTGGTTGCCTTTAACAGAATCTATATTCTATTCTCTCATTCCTTGAGATTTTCCAGTTTCTTTTCCAAAAGGCTGTATTATAACTTTTGTTGAGTTTTATAAATAATGTGTAATAACAACACAGGGACTTTGGAACTCATTTCTACTCAATAGGTGTCATTTTGGTCTCCCTCTAATTGCTTCTGCCAACATATTAAAATATAAAGTCCCTAGAAATTACATGCAATATGCTAACTACTACATATATTTCCCACAACCATTAATTTGTGTGCATTAAATTGTATACTTTGGCAGAATCTTCAAGTGTGTACAATTTAGAGATTGCAATATAATATGATATTGCCACATGAAATGGCAGTATTTGGAACACTGATCAAACAAATTTACTGAGTGGTTTAAAATAGGTAGTTTCATATTTTAATATAATACAAAATATTATCCATATAAAACTAGTCCCAGTAGGCTAAAAAAAAAAGTAATTATTTATATTCCTCTTTATATACACACGGACACATGAATCCCCTACAGTTTCCATAAAACAGTACATTATACAAAATCTGATTGGTTGGCAGTGGGATATTAAAAAGATTTTAACAGCTTTGCTCAATAGGAAAATTCTTGTCTAAAACAAAAACAACATATGGATAAGACAAAAAAAATCTCAAATAAGTTTTATTTTAATATATGAATTAATCATTTTGAGGCACAGAACATCTTTAAATTGGAAATAGTATTTTAATAACAAATTTAATCTTAGTTCTAATAAAAGGTCACATGAACGTGCTGAAATACACGGGAGAAGAACATCAAGTGAACAGAAAGAACTTTTAGAACAAAAACACCGTGCTACACATCAGCTTAAAAACCTGAGTATTGCAACCTGATAATGTTAAAATACTAGTCTAATTATTTCTTAAATTTCTTTGTTCTGGAAAAGTCATCCACAGATTCATGTTCATTCACAGACAGCACGTCTGAGATGCACATGACAAGCTTGATCTGGAGCATATTACAGTCAATGGAAGTTCATTGACGTCAAAGGATTTCAGATCAGAAACTAAAATAAAGTACTACAGCACTGCACTGAATAACCCTTTTGTTAGCTGTTCATTCATCTTGGAGGATGAGGGGAAGAATTGGCTTTTCCTTACTATTCTTTTTCTTGTTTTCTTGCATTTTCTTCCTTCTTCCCTTCTTTCCGTGTTGTTCATCTCTCTCATTTTCTCTTTTTTGTCTCATTATTCCTTGTCTGTTTCTTCAAATCAACTGAACATTATGAAAGTTTAGTGACAGCCTAATGCTGTTTTTACCAGAGTTCCAGTACAGTTTTACCAGCACATTTGTGACTGCAAAATTTGTATGTGGGTAAGACAAATATTACTTTGGCAGTAAAGGTATTATATGCCTACTAAAGTCATGGCTCACAGGCATTTCAGCATTCACCATTGAAAGCTGTTGTGGTAGTTGATTTTTCCCGTGGTACCATTAATTCAACTGTTTGTTGTCATTGTGTAGTATCTCACTGTTTTCAATTGTCCTAGAACCATCACTTCAAATTTCTACTCTTTCTATGACAGTATATGAGAATATACAAAAATGTATATTTTTTCTTCTGAAACGTGGCTTGCTATTCCTTTATAGGTTGTTCTGTTTGCCTTAGCCACACAGTTCACACATGGAGGTGTGAACCACAGATGGTGTGGGCTCAATTCTTTAAAAAAAGAAAAAGTTTGATTTTTCCCACTCAATTCTTCAAATATATCAGACAAGAGTTTAGAACCTTGGGGAAGGGGTTTATGCTTCTTTGGCTTGTTTTATTGCTGATCTAAGGGACATTTTGTATGTAAACCAGATAGTTTTTACTTTGAATTTGACCAGCCCTTCACGGCACACAGCATTATTGATTGAAGAACAAAGTAAGACCATTCCTTTGATGTATCCAGACTAGGTCTATTTCCAACATTCACTGAATAGTCCTGACATAACAATATCCAGCACAGCACAGCAATAGAGAAATGGAGAATTACAGAATTGCAGAAACACAGCGTGGCTGAGGTTGAAATGCACCTCAGAAGGTCATCTGGTCCAATGTCCCTGCTCAAACATGGCCACCCAGAGTCATTTGCCCAGGAACATGCCCAGATGCCTTGTGAGAACCTCTAGGAATAGAGACTCTACAACCTCTCTGGAGCAACCTCTATCAGTGCTTGACCACCCTCTCAATAAAAAAGTGTTTCCCTATATTCCTGCATCTCACTTTGTGCCTGTTGTGTCTGGTCCTATCACTGGGCACCACTGAAAAAATAAATTAAATTCCTTTCCTAAATAGACCACACAGTTAGAGCAAAGTTTTAGCAAAAAGATGCTTCTGACCAACTCCAGCTAAGATATGTATCTGGGAGAGCAAAATTCAGTAATCATGGATCTGCTTCACTGTAACATGGAAAGAATCAAATATCCAACTAGGTTCTCATCCGAAAGAAGGCTTTCCTTCCCTGACAGCATAGTATAGGCTATTAAGCATCTTTTCCTTAGCAAAAATAAACAACAGTTCAAGACTTATTGCACCACTGACCTTATCAAGACAGCTGAGAAATATCTCTTCTTAGTTTAATACTCCCTCTTCCTCACTGAATGAAGCAATACCTGAATGCACAGGGTCTAGTAGGCATCCTCTGTAACGTTCCTGTGCACCTGATGTCCTACTATACTTTCTTTTCTTCTGGAAATGTAGTAATACCATTGAAAACAAAAGTCAGCTCACTGTTAAAGCTGTCAAAATATTGCCTAGAAGGCCCAGATGTTTCATGACAACCAAAGACATCCTAGTATGTTGCAGTCATTTCATTTGGGAAAGTTGGTTTTGCTTCTTTTCAAAACTGTTGCACAGAGCTCAAATAATAGAGGGATTTATTTTTCTTCTGCAAAAATAAATGAATAAATAAATGCATTGTGTTTTTCAAGCAATGTTAACAGCTTCTCAGTGGAGATTTATAAAGCCAGTGTCTGCTCTGTAATGATTTCTATAAGATTTTATGCCATAAGAAGCAACACTGAATGCGACAAAGTTATTTTTGTAACATGATAGAAGCAATGACAGTGGTATTTGTGGAAACACTGCTAGAGCTATAATTATAGTGCTCTTTCTCATGCTCTTATGATGGGAATCAGAGATTTTTTTCAGTCAAAGCATATAAGATAAGAGCAGACTGGCAGGGGTACACCTCGCCATCATTGAAATTGACTGGACTTGTGTTGTCAACAGCAATAGAAGCAGAAAGAGCTCAAATGTGGCCACCTAATGAATATCCCTATGGCATAATCTGAATCCCAATCAAGTGTTGGGCTACCATTAAACAAACACTGTCAGCTGACTGGAATTTCTCACAGGCTGCAAAGCAGCTGAGCTCAGACACTAAGGGCTGAATTTCTCTGTAATAGCACATGTCTAAGATATGTGTATATTTAAACTAAATGCATAGGCCTCATGAAAACCTCACCAATTCCAAGGAAAACATTTGAGTTTATGCAATCCTGACATATACTCCATTACACAATGTAAACAGGGGTCAAAGATATCTCAAATAATTAAAATATTAGCTTTTGACCCAGAGTGGATCTTGTAGACATCTTGTTCAGGAGTTTGCATTATACCTCTAGTGATTTCCAGGTCCAGGAAGGCTGTGAGGCACTGCACAACCCTGTACTGATGATGCCTTCCTGCAACACTGCAGCCAGTGCAACAAGCCTTTCAAGATTCCTGAGTGTGGTGCCAGGATGCATCATCAGGCACCACACAGAAGGTGGAATGGTAGTCTTAATGAATATGCAAGTGGTCTGGCACTGCCAGGGACTGCTCCCTGCAACATTCAGGTTTCAGCACTGTGGCACAAGTACACTCAGGCTGGCTCTCTGCAGAACAGGCTCCAGACTGTTAAAAAAGTTAAAATGAATTAGCTGTCTAGGTTCTGATTCTACTGTGCATTATGTTAGAAATGATTCTTGTTATTCCATTTTACATAAGGGGCAATCTTCCTATCTGCCTGGCACCTGTATGATAAGGCAGTGCAGCAGTGTAAAGGGGTGTGTATTTGACATGCATGATAGAGGCAGAATAAGTTAGAAATCCTGTTTAAGTACTATTAACAATGCAAAGACAGGTTCTTATGCAGTTTCTCTACTCATTTGGGGAAGCATCTCCTTCCACAGCTACATCTATTGATTAAAATAACTGAAGATTTCAACTCTGTTCTCAATATAAATTAGAGATTAGCTGTAAAGGCTAAAATAAAGATTATATATAAATATATTTGCACATAACAAGAAGTGTATCTATTATTTGGCTGATCACAGTGTTGAAGTATTCCATCACTTTTTCTTTCCACATTCATTCTGTCCTGTAATCAGCTAGTTCCAGAAATAGAAACCATGTCAATAATCACAAAGGACTGCATATATTTTAGGTGCTCTGAAGTCCCAGTAAGGACTAAATATGCTTTTATCATTCTTATTATCAGCAGGTATTCATTTTTTAAAACATTAAAAGGTGAATATTTCCACCTCCAGGCAATAAGTGATTATGAGTCTAGAGTAAAAGTAAAATAGGAATCCTGATTTCATATTTCCTGAACAGTTGGCAGTCACAGGTTTTGAATTTTATTGAGTGGGCAATTTCTTCTTAGTTTTAATTCTCTCTTGATTAATTCTAGTTTCTGGTGATTAGATTTGTATGCACTAAGCTGGAAACAAATTCGAAGACAGATGTCCCTTTTCTTTCACCTACCATGAAACTCTTCCATATGGAGAAAGTCAGTCAGAAGCCTCATCACCATTTAAGTCACTGGATTTTGAAAAGCAGAGGCAAAGTGATATTTAAGTAGTGCCTAGAGCTGGCTTTGTCTCCTTGCAAGGGAGGAATTACACCCATAAATCTTTATACATCTTGTTCTGCTGATAAATTAATAGTGAGATTGAATTTTTTAATACAAGGAAGAGGTAATAGTTACACTGCTGAGTGAGGTGAATTCATCATCTTTGGACTGGAATTAAAGTGTTCTCCAAGTGGATGTAAAATACATAGCAAGTTTAACAAGCTTCTTCCATTGTCTCTTACATTCTCCCTGGCTCAATGTCAAAATCTATTTGAGTTATTTTATATAGCTTAAAAGAAAGCTTCAGCCTCCTGTTTAATATCTGTGCTACTATTGTCATCCACCATGTTTAATAATTATTTTTTTTAGCGGATAATAAAATATATATACTGGCTGTGATAATAATGCTTTATTCAGATGAAGAAGATAATTTATTTTTTTTTTTTTTATCAGAACACTCAGTAATTCTTCCACTTAGCTTGATTCTGGGTAGTTTAAACTCAAACTGCAAGATACCTCCTAATTCAATGATATTGGTTCAAACCTGTGAGAACTCTTTGCAATACCACTGTTGACTCCCTAGACAAAACACTAACATAGCCATTTACTTGGGCATATCTGAAAAATCAATTATTTGGAAAAAATGTCATCACTGTCTACCTTGGATTTATGCAGCCACTGATAGTCAAGTGTGACATTAACTGGAGGCTGACCAAAGGCTGCCTTTACTCTATAATCTTGTATTAACTGAGAGCCAGTTATTTAAAATTTTTCCTGGTATTTTTCCTTCTGACATCATAGTATTTCCCAAAGCTACATAATTAATTGTATGGTATGACAGCTTTCACCTAATAGGAATCTATATCTCATCTTAATAGGGACTGAACACAGTTAAAAGAAATGACCAACAGAATGCAAAATACACCATTTCTTTTGTCCACTTAGACCCCACAATGCAAATCACTTCTGCATCCACGTGCAATCCTACCCTACTCCAGAAGGCACCCTTCCAACACCCAGGAGTGACTGAGATGCTGATCAAAAAAGAGTCTTATTGACTCTTTACAGGTTTCTCAATTTGAAAGAGTGTAACTAACCAGTAAATGATCTGCTGTGGTCTCAGAAAGCAAACTGAAACAATATGTAGAGGATTTAGACCATTTCCATAAATACATTTAAAAACAAAACTGACAGAAGCTTTGAAACAGGTCTTGAGTGAAAAAAAAAAATAAAAAATTCAATGCCTGTACAATCATTCCAGTTGATATCTTCTCCATATGTGCCTGAGCTCCACACCAGCCAAGCAGCTCTCAAGCCACTCTGATGGAATCTGACAATGCACTACTCCACTGGATGGAGAGCACAGTTAAAATTCCTGGCTAAGAAATACATCACTCAAAAACAAACGTGGTCCAGGAAAAAAGTAATGGAAAACATTGAAAACAGTCATATGGCAATGTGAGATGTCAGCAAATGTCTCTTTTTTTAAAACCAAGAATGCTGAAAGTCAGGATGATTGAGTGTATCATGCTTGCTTTCTTATCAGAAGTATTTTTTGTTGGAGATTTATGAGCAAAAGCACCACATAAAATTTAAAAATAAAACATCAAGCCTACACTCACTGTCCTAAATTGCTAAATCAACTGAAAATTAAGCATTGAATACACTCCCAAGCTAGGACCCCACCAATTTCAGCAATCACAGCCATACTTAATTGGTGATTTCAGAAATGACCAAACTTTGCTTTACTTTACTGGGTTGTTAATGATTCCCATATCCCAAGATAAGAATTTAAAATTACTTACAAACAATTCATGCATTTAAAAGAAAAAAAATAGCCTCAGGAGGTTCATTCTGCATACAGCTTCATTCATAGCAAGCTCTACATTCCTGCCGTTGAAAAAAAACAACCTCAGAACTGACCTGCAGCAAGCCCAGAATAAGTACACGTATCACAAATAAAACATTTCCCTCTCTGTGCCAAGGAATTTTCTCCATTCTTTAAATCTGCTCTTTAGTCCATAGACTAGAAGACCCTCCATCAGCTTCTGCAGAGCCTTCTCAGTCATCCTGATGGTAACTGGCTTTTGTGTCTGTAAGTGCCCAAGTGAGTGAAGGCTGGCACTTCTGATATTGACTTGCCCTTCTGTATCCCCCTGAGGCTGTGTCCACATACTGATGTGGATAAGAAGCCAACAGACAGGTCAGTGTAAATTAAATGCTCTGCATTCTACCGGGATTTCCCTAACTTCAGGGGGCACATGGGCCTGCCAAGGGATCACAGCTCCATGGGTTGTGCTGCTAGGATCTGGCCACCTCTACCTCGCAGGGTGCCAGGAGGAGCACATAGTCCTCTGCACCCCCCCAGAGCCAGCCTTACACATCCCTCAGCAGCTCCCAAACTGCTCTACGTGCTGAGGGAAGTGGAGGGAGGAGCTGATAAAATAGGGCAATTAATTTCTAGGCACATGATTCATTCAACTCCTTTGAAAGCTAAACTCCTGTCAAAGCAGATCACCATTCTTAAGTATTCGGGGAGGGAGAAATAGCTGGGTATGCCACAGGAGTTAGCTGGGATGGGCCTGGGCTTGTGTCAGCAGCAGTTGGTGGCTCCTATTCTACTTCTCCAGCTCTGGAGAGAAGCTCTGTGGCTTGGACCACGTTGAAGCAAATGCTAAGAAGTGCAGATGAACACATCCATACCATGCATCATGTTGTGACAGTGCAGAAATCCTGCACTAGGGCTGATCTGAGACAGGTAGCACAGCCGAGTCATCCCTCCACAAGCCTTGCTAGCTTGGGAGCACTAATGGATAAAAACAACTGTGTAGCACTTAGGGCTGAACTGGCTCATATGAAGAGCAATCCCTAGATCTTCCACTTTATAATGATGCTTTTCCCTTTTATTCATTTATTTCAAGTTATCATTACATGACAACAGAAGAGAAAATGAAAAGGCAGTTCAACCAACCAAACTTCTTCATAGAAAATATATAAAAACATGGTGCATTAACAGACTGGTCTTGCAGCTCCAAAAGAGAGTAATGAACAGCACTAAATCTATTTTACCATCTTTTAGGCAACATGAGATTTTCCTATTTACTTGCTAATTTATTCTGACCATTGCACTATTCAGTTGTATTTAAACCAGATGCAGGTTGCTGGGTTGTTTTGGTTTTTTGTTTTTGTTTTTGTTTTTTTTCTTTTTGTATTCGTTGTTCATCTGCTGTGCTTGGCTAACAAGAGCTGCTTTGTTAAGATTTTTTGCTGCAATACATTTAAAGATCAGATGACAGCTTTGTTAAGAATTTTTGCTGCAATATATTTAAAGATCAGATGACATCTAATTCTTTAACCCCAAATTCTCTCAGCTTTATCAGGATCTCTTTTTACTATGGTCCTAAAACAGATCTGTTATGCATTATAACATTGCTAAAGGCATAGTTTAAAGCTTCCAGGACTTGGGTGCCTACTGCTTTCCCTGACAGTCACAGGATGTACCTTCCCCCAAAGGAGTGATGAAATGGCATGGTCCTGATGGCTTCAGCTGGCAGCCACAGCTTTTTGTAGGAAACAAATGGTGACTCAGGGAGAGGTTTAAGATGCAGAGCTATGATACAGGCAGCTACAAATGTAGGGTCAGGGTGAAGAAGTCAAAACTTCCCAAGCACAACCCAGGATTCACTCTTATGCAAGATGCACACAGCCTGTGCATGCAAGAGATGCAAGCACACTGGGAAGCATCAAACTACCAGAGGTATGAAAGCTTGGGAACCAGTGCCTGAAGTTTCAGAGGATCAGAAAGCTATACAAATAAACTGCCACAAAAACTGGCAAAAATTAGCCCAAAATATTTGTCATGGAAAACTCTAGGAAGAAAATTTTTCCAGTTTTGGATTTAGGGTTTATTTGGATCAGAGTATTATATAACACATATTGTATCAGAGTATAATAACACATATTGCCCTCACAAGTGAAAACCATCCCCTGAACAAAAGTAATAAAGTGTTTCACATTATGCTTTAGATGTAGAATATCTCACAGTAACTAAGAAATTCAAAGCTAAAGAATGTAGCATTATATACTCCACTTTTTCACTCATAAGTGCACATTTATCACTCCCACATACTATATACCCTTACTTTTGTGCCAGAAAATAGCCAGTGCCTCTCTGTGGATGCCCATACTCCCAGGTACTACAAACAACCATGTGACTACAGTGAGAAATGTAGTGGCCAAAGAAGAGCAAAAGAAAAGTAGAACTAGGTTTGTAAGAACCAAGGTGAAGAGGATGGCAGCTGTTATTTGGTTATTTTCATTGCTTAAGTTATATAAGCAGCAGATCTTTTTCCAACTTAACATAATTATATAATTGCAGAAGTTATTGATTTTTCATTGTCTGAGGATGTCTTTAATACTATTAGCAGGATAGCTCCAGTCTTTAAAAATAAAATTAAGATTGTGAAATGTTGCATGACTGTGGGATGTACTGTTGTTCCTACAACTGGAATTCAGAGAAAAACGTTCAACAACAGTGAATTTTACTATCTTGTAATTAAATTCTCAGTGGAAAAATACAAGCATCCAAATGGACATGTCCTGATTTTTATCAGATGGTGATGTGACTTTAAAAGTTTATTAGAGTTGTAAAATACTTTGCTATTTAGGACCTTTACAAATCCTCATGAAAGATATTAAGCGTTATAATTTTGCAAATTGCTTCTGATCATATTATAACCATTAGAAAAGTTTCACAATAGTACAAAAGAAATACATAATTACTGTTCTGATGATTTAGGATGCAAGTTTAAGAAACATCACCACTGGAAAGCCATTTCTAATTTGGTATACAGAGTAACAAAGACATTGGTGTTAGAGATGTCAAGGTATGAGCTGTGTGTTTTTAATTTAACAGGTTTTAGTGTTTTGAATTGCAATGGTTGAATATCATGATGGAATAGAACAATTCTAACACCAACTCCCAGCAAGCTCTGCCTGATTCCTTCCATCAGCTACTGGACTCCACTGAGAAAGAAAACAGTTGTTAAAGGTTACCAAAGCCTCAAAAAAAAAAAAAAAAAAAAAAAAAGCTTACAGTAACATTTCTGACAGAAAATGACACAGCTTTCCCTCACAAGAAAGAAAAAGTGTTTTGGGAGAAGTGGACAGGTCACTAGTTAAACAAGACACACACCCTCCCAGAGATTAGGTGAGGTGTTTTAATGAAATTTGAATTTTCATGTCTACCCAAGCATTTCACTTTTCTCTGTTATCTCTCACATATGGATCAGGGTGAGTTTAAAGGCACATCTATGATCCACTCACAGCACTGGCTTAGCAGTTCTATCCCAGGACTGAGTGCAATTTTAACTAGGCTTCTGAATTAGAATAAAATACCTAAGCAGGCATGCATTTCAACCTATTTCCAGTGTAAGGATGCTTGCATCTGCCAGTTGACTCCATCAGCACCTAATAGCAATGAAGCATGAGGCAGGGAGACACCTCCATCTCCACTCTACCAACAAGAAGCTGAGGCATGAATAAATTAAGCCCTGGGCCCATAGAGTCTCCAACACAAATGGTTGTTAGGCATGTCCTGATTGACAAGACTATGTACATCAGGAGGGTAAAGCATCTCCAGCCTCTGCCCTGCCTGCTTCACCTGCATAGAGGTCTACCAAGAAACACTTTTGAAGTCCACCTGCAGCAAACCTGGCCTGATGAAGTCATTCTCTTCCTCTCTTACCCTCCTCCTGGGATGCCCCTGGTGCTTAGAGCTTTGCCTGGGCTCCAGGGCCACAAACAAGACTGTGGATGAGGACAGGACATAATCCTGGCTCTCCTAAACACTGGGTTGGTGTTCCTCCTTCTGCACGTAACAGTAACAGACAGTGGAGAAATCTACTGATCTCCTGCTAATCTCCAAAGAACCTCTTCCAAACCACACTGAACTGGATCTCATTTCACAAAACTCTTCCAGCCCAGCAAAAGTGAAGCTTCTATGAGCAACATTTACAGTCAGAAACAGTGTGGTTTCCTGTAGGTGGAGATAAAGTCTTGGTACACTGAGTTTCTGGTCTTCCCAAGCACTCACAGTAAGCACCTTGGGAAATGGAGAACACCCAGTACTAATGATGTAAGCATACTGGCCGAGGGACACACATCCTACACATGCATCACATCTTTTATAGAGTGACTGGATTCTCCCCTGTAGCTTCTTGTGCTTTCATATCAAACATGGCAGGTATGAGCTCTCTCCCTTCTTGCAGTGGCAAAACGTCAGAAGTCACACACATAGATTCTTGGACAGAAAGTGAATTTCTCTCTTATTGCCAGTCTTATTAAAGACAAATAATAAGTATTCCAAGACTTTTGCAATTCCTGCAGCCTCTTTCCAAGAGCCCTGCTTTCTGTTACAGATCAAGTGAACTGCCCTGCTCAAAGGTCACTGAAGGAAGTCTGTGAAAGAACTGAAATAATTCAAATCCAGGTCTCTCAAATCCCAAAATGACTATAATTCTATAATTAATTTGTTCTATGTAGAAAAAATGTTATGCATCTTATTTCATTATTTGGAAGTGGGGCTTTCTGGTTTTCATATTTCATCAGAGGCATCAGTTCCATAAATACTTTCTGCATGTGACCAATCCTACGCAGTGTCTGAAGTCAGACTACTAAAACATATGTCTGCAAGATCAGGGTCTAGATTTGTTTCTCAGTCATTCTTGTAAGAAATTATTTAGCTTCCAAACAACTAAACCATATCTCAGAAGGTTTTCAGGAGGAAACCCAGAGGTCTGCCAGAACCTAGACACATACCTGCCTTTTCTTCTTTTCAAAGTCTCCCAACATGCTCTGTTAAAGCAATGGCTGGTATATTAGCCCCACAGATTAAAAAAAAGTGAACATATTCAGAAACTTGAATGCACAGATCAGTGGTATCACAAAGGACTAATTAAAAAATATAAATAGTGCTTTACATCTGCTTCTAAAATATATCAGTCTTTTCAGCTGTTATCATTTTTCACACTTGCTGGACTAGGCTTAGGACTGTCATGTGTGGGAAAATTACCTGCAATCCAGTCAACAGCGTGACCACACAACAGCAAGTCTTGATTATAGCATAAAGTTTCATCATAAATAACAAAGATTTAATAACTTAGCTACAAAACTGGATCAAACCCGAGCAATTTCTGAGATTTCACATCTATCTAGACATCTGCAGTCCTGTAGTGCCATCTGCAGCCTCCTGATAACAGCTGGATATCTAAACCAACAGGCTCACATCAACCTTAGCAACAGCATAGTCTCTGTAAACATTAGGAGGGTTCAGTGGCAGGCAGATGGGTTTTTTTGCACAAGTAGTTATCATATTAACATAAGCAAAATATTCATCTTTTTCAGTATCGTGGTTTTTCTTTTTCCAGCTTTTTTTTCTATCTCACTTTTCTGCTGTCTTTGCTAAACGAAACTGAATGTCAGACCCAAAGTGCAACATACTTAAAAACCCAAAAAGTCTGTAAGGTGTTGTTAAATAAGAGTGTTTTAGAAGTCATACAAGATGTCTTAGTTATATACAGATTTTTTTAAATTTTTAGTTAATTGTCGTTACAGCATTAAAATTTAATTTCACTACAATAAATCCCCTAACATCTATCACCAGATGAATATAAACATATTTTCTAGTATGCAAAAGTTTTCTAGAACCTAAAACCATGCTAGGTGTTCTTTGTTTGAGGTTACAGAAGCTGAGGCACTGGGCTATTACCCATCAGGGTACTGACATGTGGCTGAATGTTACAAAGTATGATGACTTAAGCTACCATGCACCAGTGGTAAGCAACCACAGCTAGTTATGATCCTTCATTAAACTTCTCCCAGCCTGAGAGGTAAAACAACACCAAGGGTTTGTTGAAACAAGTGAGTTTAACTCAGGTGTGCTCCAGATGATACCTCCTGGACATGCACCCTGCCTCCTCTGACATGCAATGCAGGACACCCCAACCACACCAGGAACACCAAGCTGGTGAGGGACTGAGCTATTTGAGCAGATATCTGTTCCCAAATGAGAGATTAATCATGCTTCTGGGAGCTCAGAGGAAGCCAGGGTGATACTGGCTGTTAGAGAGGTAAGATGTCATGTATTATCAGCAATATCACACCTCTGTGTAAGGCTGCATCTCTCAGTATTCACTGTGTTCAGAAGTCAGCAGAGTGAGGAGCCATGAGATGCTGTGTTGCACCAATGCCTTTCTGGAACTGCTCCTGTCCCTGCATCTGTCCTGCTGCTTGGCATTTAAAATCCACCCACAGGCTACCTTGGGAACTCATTCCCCTGCTCTACCAGAGATTTTCTAGAGTAAGTTGTTTCAGTATTGCTAGTACAAGGAGATGTTGATCTGAAATAAACAATGAGCTTGTAAGATTCATAATCTCAATAAATATATGCAGGTTGATTGCCATGTTCTCAAAGATTTAGCATTATCTCACTAGCAGCTCATGGGTCAGATCCTGCCTTATGGACACTTGTAGCTACAGTCCAGTGATGCAGAGGAGAAATGGATACTTGGTCTTTATCTTAAGAGCCAAATGCTTTTTCAAACACCTGGTCAAATCACAGTGCTTAGTATTAAACCTGGGAGTCTCTTAGAAGGTAGGGGTTGAGCTAGAGGCATATCTTACCTAAGGCACATGGCCAGGAAAACCATCACATCAAGGAAATCAGCAAGAAGAATTCCAAACATGGGATCCAGACTCATAGCTTGAGGTTAGACATCCTGAACTGAGAAGCTCCCCAGAGACAAATGACAAAAAAATATATATACATTTAATTGCTAGAGCAAAGGTCTTAAGGAATGCATATGGAAATTTAAAGTGTACTGCAGGGATCAAACAGGGAAACAGAGAGAAAGTGACCCATGACTTGTCTAATACATAATGCTATTACTACACAAAATAATTCAAGGAAATAGTCTGTAACAGTACAGCTAATCCCTACTGTCAGTACGTGTCCTTGCAAGTGTTAGTATAAAAAAACAGTAGCCAAAACATAAAGATCACATCAATATTAAGAAGTATTTTTAAAAGAGGCAAATTATATTCCCTGACATCATTTTTTATCTTCAGTATGTTGCCCTATGTGAAGGAGTCTCAGCAAGAAGAAAGCAGATTTATGGCTTTATGGGAAAAAGTGCAGGACAAGCAGTAGAGATAAATTAAGACATTATGTTACCAGAGGTACTAGAGCTAAAAAATAGTTCTGCCTGAATCAGTGTGCAGGGCTGTGGCTGAATTTTCATGTAGCCAGACTGACATCTTGTGGCTTGTGCAGAACATTTAAACATGCACCCATGAGGCAATTTACTTCTAAATTGTTACAGCAAGGTAAGATATCCCATTTTTTCTGCAGAATAGCATGTGGCTACCCTAGTGTATTAGTGGTTGTAATAATGAAGTTGATGTACAAACCATCTTGTCAGTTTTTGCTTTTGCATGTACTTGTTAGCCCTGTCTCCATTTGTAAGTCTCAGCCTAACAATAGAGCTGAAATTAAATCCAGTCACTCAAAAAAGTGTTTAACAGTAAAAGATGTACATTTGTCTCAGCATTCAGGAAATTTCACAGATTAGTCATAATCATACGATCATAGAATACCAGGTTGCAAGGGACCTCAAGGATCATCTAGTCTAACTTTTTAAGGTAAAATATATATATATATATATATAAATTTATTAATTTTTTTTAATGAGATGTCCCAGCATCCTGTCAAGCTGAGTCTTAAATCTGTCCAGTGTAGGGTAATCCATCACTGCCCCTGGGAGATTATTTCAATGCCTAATTGTTGTCATGGTGTAGAATTTGCTTCTGGAGTCCAATTGGAGTCCCCCCCAGAAGTAACTTCTACCCATTAGCCCTTGTCCTTTCCATGTGACTCCTTGTAAAAAGCAAGGTATTTAAATGTAAATGTGTGTCCATCTCACTTTTCTTTTTTAATGTTTATGAAACACAAAAAAGGTCTCTTTTGAGGAGCTGACAAATACTCTTACATAAATATCCATTGACAAACAGCAACTGCTTATGGAAGAATATCAATATAGTTTGGCCCAAATAAATTTGGAAGCTCCAGTTAGTCTTCACCTTTCCAGACCTAAAGAGACACCATCCTCATAACAGTTTCAATGCTTTTTTCTCTTTTTCAGCCTGTAAAGCAAATAGAGTGGAAAGATCAAGGATGATGTTGGAGCAAGAGCAAGGAAGGATTGCTGGAGATCTGTACAAGAGAGGCTATATAAAAGAGTATATGTGGGGACAGTGAACTACCAAAGCTCTCAGGACCACTCTGAAAAGCTCTGCACTGACTCTCAACCTGGCACTGCATGTTCCCTGTATCTACAGTGTGAATTCTTACATAAACAGAATAAAACTAGGCCTTCTCTGTTATGAATAGTTCACAGTTGCTAATGCCATGAATACAGTGTAGTTTAGGAAAGGATAATTATTTTTAACATGAAAGAACAGAAAAGCAGGAGTTAGTGTCACCATTCTAAGAGAGGCATTTTTGAGAGCGGAGTGGAGCCTCACAGTCAAACTGATCAAATGACTTCAGCTGAAGTTACAGAGAAGCAGCATCCCAAGCCAGCCCTGAGCAATAAACTCAGCCAGACCTCTCCCACACAGCTCCACTCATGCACCTCAGACACAGGCTGTATGTAATGTCCTTGCTGTCCCAGCTGGGATCTGCTTTTCATCAGCAGCTGACATTCACACCAAATTGTAGAGTTCAATATTTATCCCTAAACACATAAAGCCTGCTAATAAAAATGGACTGGGAACTATTTGGTTACAGTTACTAAGCACCAAGAGGTGAGAGTGGGAGTTCATGTCTCCAAGCCTCAGGCTGTTTCCAACCTCCCCGAGAAGCAGCACACAAGCCATTTCTCGGCTTCTTTGAACTTTAAACAAACTCTGCCTCTAAAATATTTGAAGTCCTCTTACAGGAAGGGCAGAGGTTGGGAAAGATGCTCCCTCAGCCTATTTCCATCTTCTTGCCACCTTCAAAAAGAGGGCAAATATTTAAAAGCAAGGTATTTTAAGAGCAGAGGTGGAGAGATGTGGGTGTGATGGGGTACTCTGAATGCATGAGCTCTCCAGCTCTGCCCCTATGTTCCACTGCAGCTGTCAGGCACTTGTTTTCCCATTGCCTTTAAAGCCACATATAACAGAGGGGAAAAGACCAGCTCATTCTGTTTCTTACTTCCCATTTGTCTTATAACAGGCACTTAAAATACAAGCATCTGAAGCCAGAGAATTGCCTGTGGTTAATGATAGGCAGTGTGCAGTGTTTGCAACACAGACACCTGCATAGATGGGAAGAGGTCAATCTTCTAGTCTGTCAACGTATTTCATGACTGGTAATGACCACAGAAAATAATTATGAACAGTGACAATGCAATTAATAACTAATTTCAGGGCCATTTGGTTCCAATTATGGCAGCTGGCATGCAGGTATGTGGTTAACACAAATCCTCCCCACAGGTCTTCACAGCTCACCAGAGGTATCAAATGGCTGCAGACAGCATCAGCTCATCATTAGCTATGGCTGCAAGAAATTCTTGAGATGTAACCAAGTTTAGGGATGTATGTATCATATGTATTGAGATCCCTAAACTTCTTTAAAATCAGAGCAGCCAACCCAGCCACAGCTGTCAGCACTAGTGCTGCTGAGGCCAAGACTAGCTAACATGCACAACACTTCATGCTAGGACTTGAAGCTGCACAGGTCAATTTTAAATGGAATACTTTTGAAGTCCTATTGAAGATGCTAGGAACTATGGATATAAGCACACCAAGGCAATATCTTTTATTAGACCAACTGATAAAAATATAATAAACAGGCAAGCCATGAGACACCCTAGCTGAGACCCTTCTGAGCTGAAAGGCTTGTGTGCCCCAAAACTCATCCAGTTTTTCCCACATATATGAGCTAGCCCAATGGAGGACCATACTTCTCTCTAAAAACCTTCCTTCACATAGGGGAAACCATCACAGCAACACAATTACTGCTACAACAGTTACACAACCAACAGGACAACTCAGGACCTTCCCCAGATCTAAAAAGCCAGAGAATCTGGCAGACATGCAAACTCTTTTTCAGAATTATGACTATGAAAAAGGCTTCTACCAGTCTTCCTCTTGCAGTGTTTTCAGTTACTCCCACAGGGAATAGAACCTCTCCTAGGCCGATTTGTGGTAAAGCTTTGTCTTCTTCAGCTCCCTTGATAAATATTACAGCACTATGTGGTAAAGACCATACTTTTTAACTGTCCAAACCCATACTATAATTATACACAAAAAGACAATGCTGTTGAGAGCTGGCCTTGTCAGCAAAGTCAGTGTCTGTACCTTCCCTAGGATGCAAAATAGTCCAAGGAAGAGGACAAAGCCTAGTAAATCTGAATTAGGCAAACACTATCAGAGCTGAATGAAAATGTTAAGATAGGCATTTCAGGCTCTCAGAAGTAAACTGCTGTGTCTAACACTTATCATGCCTAATTATTGTACAATATTGCACAATTGCCTAAGTGAATTCTATGTTTCATTTGATGAGCTGTAGCAGTCAGCCTAAGGGACAACATGATGGATTTTTGGTCAATGAATCATCGAATCAGGTGAGGGAATCCTCTTTCTTGTAGTATAAGTGTGTAAAGATTTTGCCTCACATGGACTTGCAGAACTTAATCTCACATTGTCTCTGAATGAGTAAAGAGGCAAAACTAGGATCTTTAGCTTCCTATAGTATGAAAATACTACACATTCCTGAGGAGATCCAGCAGCAGTCAGCATCACTTCCCACACAACTGAAGGAAATCCTTTCAGGGCTGTATCCTTCACAAGCAAAGATCTAAGGGTCAGACCCAGACTCCTCTATGCTCCCCAGGTAAGTAGCATTGGCATTTATTGGAGTAGGTTTTCAGCATCATACACATGGAGTTAATTCCTCAGCCCACATAGCTGTTAATGACAGCCAAACACCTAATCCTCCTCCACATGCTGCATGCCAAAATGTTACCCTATGAAACTGCAGCTTCACAATTATTGTACTTCAGTTTATGTAGTTTCCCTTATTCTGCACTGAATGGATTTTCATTCTGTGTCCAGGAGCATTCCAGTCCCTCCAGTAGCAAACAATAAATGAATCTTGGGAGGCTCTGTTGTACTTAGAAGGCTCTGATGAACCTATCAAAAGAGGCAATTTATTTCTGAACTTGGCACTAGGCACAGCGTGCCTTGTAAATGTCAATTTGTGTATGGGTGAGCATCTGACACTACTCAGCAGCACATGGCTGGGGCCAATAATTTGACTGATTCTGGCTGACTTGCAAGCCTAAAAATATTCTCTTTTATCAATATCCATTTTTTGTGCTTATTTGCATACTAAAATTCTAAGCAGGTGGTGGTTTCATGGATCAATCCATAACAGCTCTGCAGAGATCAAGTATGTGCTGATCTCCATAAACTCTGTGATGACACAGTTAGAACCATTTCATAAGAAGTGGCCCATATATAGACATACTTTGATTTGCACTGTTTGTCTGTTCTAATCCTGCAGGAATCAGAGACATTTTAATCTCTTTTATTATTTTAAATTCATTTACACGCAGTGCCCAAAGGCTCCTGGCAAGCAGAGAAAGAGCTATATAAGTCAAATGTATTGTTATTATTACTGTAGTTCCTATCACGGACCCATTTCTTTTCCCATTGACGTCAATGGCAAACCTTCCAATAATTTCAATGAGAAACAGATTAAGCCAAAAATCTATGATCACACCCTGTTATGTTTTATACCAGCATCACTGTGGTTTTTTATCACTCCAGCTAAAAAAAAAACCACATTTATTACAGTATGGGAAGCACAGGGGGTTCTGAAAGAGGTTTTGATGATGAGTCCATTTACCTGGCAAGCTACTCTGTCAGTGGAACATGATAAAGATGGGTTCCAAAATAAGATCTTCAGAAATACCAAGAGAATAATGCAAATTTCTAACTTTTCTTGAACTCAGGACAGTTATGAGCCACCACACAGAGAGACCTCAACAGGCTCAACAGACTAAGCCACCAAGACTGCTGTTTAATATGAGATTAAAACAATAAATATTTGAGATCTAATGAAGACAAATGTGAAGTCATGAAGCTGGGATGGAATAATCCCAAGCAGCAGTACAGGCTGGGGACTGGGTGGCTGGGGAGCAGCTCTGAAAAGGCGATGAAGCATGTGCCAGCAGTCTACCCTGGCAGCAAAGAAGGCAAACTGTGTCCTGGTCTGCATCAGCAGGAGTAGAGCCAGCAAACCAAGAGAAGTTATTATTCCTCTCTAATTGGCACTTGTCAGGTCACACATGGATTATTTCACTCAGTTTTTCTTTCTCTCTGCTCAAAAGAGACACTGAAATATTGCAGACAGCCTGGTAGATGGTAATCATCAGTGATGAGTGCTGGAGAATGGGATGCAGAAAGAAAGGTTGAAGGAGTGGAGGTTTTCAGCCAAGAGAAGACCTATAGAGAATCTAATCATGGACTTCAAACGCCACAAAAGTAGTTTTGTAGAGCTTGACAGAGGTACAGAGAAGTGTTTTCTTCACAGGAGGGAACAAGTCACAAGAGGGGAAATGGCATCTAGATTTAAGAAAAAAAAGAATAAAAAAATCAGTGAGAACAATGCAGCACTCAACATGGTTGCTCATAGAAGAGGTGGAATCTCCTTCACTGGGAACATTCCAGGTCTGGCTTGAGAGTTCCCTGGTTAACTGAACTTAAGACCTCACTTTCAAGAGAGGGACAGATGATGTCAAGAGGTCCCTTCCAATCTCAGCTTCTCTGTGATTCTGTGAAAGCACAGAAACATGAAGCACATGTCAAATTTTAGATGTCTCCTCTCAAAGAGGCTAAGACACATTAAGAACAAGGCATGCAGGTGATGACACAGACATAGGACAGGTTCAGCAGATGAAAGCAGAAGAGAAAGTAACATGAAGGACAACAATCTTTGCAGGTTCGCCTCCCTGGTGAACACATATCTGATATCTGAAAGGAACAGATGAAAAATGAGTGAGCTGCTTTTCACATTAGCACAGTGACCAGGAAATTCAGGCCATGGAGCAAAACACTGCAGGGGTAGAAGTTTCACAAATGATGCTTCCTACCTGAAAGATTTTGTCCATGTATCACACTGTATAAGCCAGGAGGTAAATGAGACTTACAGACTTTCTGGAGAATGCCAGAGACTAATATTAGTCAACATGAGAGCACTGGTTGGGAACCAGCTCTGGGAAACAGCAGCTGAACAGTTGAGGGACAGGGTGTGAGACCTGTAGTCAGTAGCACATGCCACTGGGTGAAAAATGAAGCTGCTGCACTCTCTGGAAGCCATTGAGCTAAGCTGCTGACAGCCTTTCAGCTCTCATTGTTCTGCTAAACACTTTCTGGATCCTGCAGTGATTAAGGCCTGAAGGTTCATCTCTGGTGGCCCTGAGACATTCCTATTCTGCACCTTACAGCCTGCAGAATCATCCTGTGGTTAATCCATGGGAGTGGGTTAGTGCAGGACTGAAAATTCCTAGAGCACCGAGGGGATATGTTGGGGGAGAGGGAGCAGACTATTTGAGAAATGTAAGAAATGTACACAGACATTTGAGTTGTTATTCATGTGTTATTCTTTTGGTGTTATTTGGTACTCTGTTACTGATGGAGTTATGCCTACTTCATGCTCTTCTTTCTGTCTATTTTTTTTCTTTTTTCTTTTTGTAATTCCTGAAAGGTCTGAGATCTGTCCATGCATCAGCAGAAAATAATCTGTAGGTTTTGAGAAGTGACATCCTGCAATTTAAGAAAAATCACAGTACCATAGAATAACCTGCTGGCTGGAAGAAAACACTTACAGGACAGCTTCAAAACACTGCATTAATGAATTTCACAATTAATGTATGATCAACATCATGCATTTTAACAGGTCCTTCTGGAAAATGCAACAAAATAAAGATTATTTGGCTTTTATAGGCATATAACAACATTAGTAAGCCTAGTTATTGCAATCCATTTAAGACATGTTTACCCCAAATATTGTTTGTGTTTGTTTTCATAACATTTCTGAGAAGCAAGGAAATGAATCACAAGGAGTTTAATTGACTTGCTTAAGTTAAATTACAGCAAAGGACAGACTTGTGTCCTATTGAATCCTATTCTATTCTTCCTAGGACCACCCTGTTTTAGCTTCTAAATCTTACAGCATGGCAACTCTAGCACATAACAAGGGCCAACTCCTGCTCTGGAAAGAAGATCTGTAAAATTAATATATTTCTGTTGATATTAAGAACATAATGATTTTTCTTCTTCCTGAAGAAGAAAAATTATTAATCTTATTTCTATCCAAGTACAACAAAGTCATGTCCATTAAAGAAGAATGAGGAAGACTCTGCTTTGTACCAGATATTGATAACTTTTTACTGCTCTGCAACATGAACTGATGGTTTCTGTTCTGCATCATGTACAAGAATATTCAAAATCCAAGGCCATAAGCCAGTCTCTCCAGACAGCCTCTGGAAGACAGAGAATGCAAAATATTATCTAGAAACAGAATCTAAAGAACATGTCCTTGCATAAATACAAGACACGGTTTGGCTGATAGAAAGTTATGGTGACAATGAAAAAGTCAAGGAGAATGCAGCTGGAAACCAGTACACCACCCAGTACAGATGGATAGCAACAGTGAGCAGAGGTGGTGACAACTGCGTTTGAACGGATCATATACAGTCTTCCTACTGGCACAACAGCTTACTCATAAGAAGGACATCAAAATAAATCAAAATGCTAAAAAAAGGTACAAAAATAATTATAAAGCACAAGCATTATCCCCCATTATGTGATAGATTTTTTCTGCAAGTAACAATAAATTGCTACACACTGAAAGTAATCATAAATTGTAAGCAGTTCCTTAGACTAAAGAACACTGAAATACTGGGTAATATAGGCTTAAAATCTATCTTTTGAAAAGTAATAATTTGTCTTAGTCTACAGACGTTTAATGTTTTATTGTACTTTAATCAAAGCTCAATTAGTCAAAGATAAATTTAAACAGACTTCAGCAATAAAACAGTTGTCACAAGCTTGTCTTACGCAACTGAGGAGCAAAGAACATTTTTTTTTTTAATGGGAAACATTTTTGCTTGAGGTAAAGAACATTTACAAAATTAATTGCCAAATCACACTCTTAGCAAAGAAAAAATATTTTAATTGGCTTTCAAATTTATCCTGATGAGGTAAATTTGTTATCTTTTCATTCCATGCACTTAAAACAATCCTCTGACCAAGAGGAGTTCTTCGGGTACTATGTTAGTTCTGTCATTATTATTCTTAGTATAATATCTGGACTATTGTGGTAGTTCCATAAAATGTTTTCCTGATGGCACATCTTGTCAGCAAATGTACTTTTGTCCACTCTTAGCTGGTGTGTACTTAAGATAAATAACTAGCAAATTATACATGTGCCTTCATTTAATATTCTTGGTAAACTATTTATTATGCTTGTGGCTTTAAGTATTCTCTCTCTGTCTCTCACTCTTTACTTTGTATAATTTAGTGATTAATGGTTAAAAAAGACAAAACCTCAGCCAGTTTGAACAAATAGTTCTGGGGATTTGATACAGCTGGGCACAATTCCAGATTTGAGGAGGCGCCAGTAAACTAATGAAGAATGTTACTGATCTGCTCTAGCCATGCAAAATTGGGATTTCATCTTGTGCAAACCACACAGGGTCAAACACAGTCAACATGTGGCCCAGAAGTCCTCAGGATGTTCCTGGGTGTTGGTGATTCACCAGGTCTGGTCCATTGTCTAAGCTTTACTCCTAGGAAGCACTATGCCAGTCAGTGGGACAGACACTGCAATCACAGGTTTTGCAGTCTGCAACACCAGAAAAAGTTCCTATGGTACATTTTTTTGTGAGACAAGCTCCATTAAAGTCTGCTATGCTGGACAAATTCCAGCTCTGAATAATTTATCCCAGCTTAAGTGACCTATAAAGAAGTAAGTGTATACGGTTTTATTCGTTTCTTCCAGCACTGGGGCTGGATCCAGGAGCTCCAGATGACTGAGAGGCACAAAGACCTACCAACACAGCTTCTAAAAACAGTGTTTTGTGAATGAAAGCAAGAGATGTCTCCTGCAGCTGAGGGAATACCAACTCTTAGTGGGTTGGCAAAGGTTGGGGATGCCAATTTCTACAGCCAACAGAACATCTACAAATGATAGTCAGCTGGGACTCTGAAGTCTGGAAGAGGGATGTCTGAAAGTGAATATGATAGAGGTCTACAAAACTGTGGCATGACATGGAGGGGTTGCTTTCTCTTCAAGTATAAGAACTATAGGGCATAAAATGAACCTCACAGGGTTGAAGTTCTAAGAAAACCAAGAAATGTGTTTTTTCACATTGTAGATCTGCTTTAGACAGTACTTCAGTTCTGTGAGAAGAGGAGCTAGCTCTGGCTGCCAAGGGAGTACTTGGGATGGTAGGCTTTCCCTTAAAAATGTGCACCTTAAATGCAATGGAAAAGGGGCTGTGAAAATATATTAAAAAATAACATTGTCCACTGCATATGGAAAAAGTAATCAAAGTTTATCTGGGTCTTTTATTTAATGTGAAACTGAAACCTCTCCAAATAAAAATAATAATAAAAATCAGAAGTTATTTTTTAAAGATGAGATACTGTGGTAGGCATCATTTCCTAGGGTCCCAATTTAGCAAAAAGGCTTTTACATGTGGTCAGTATATGTTTGCTGAACTGCAACACAAAGAACAGCTACTAGGCTGAGATGGATAATAAACTCTCTCTTCAGGAGAAGACATTGTAATAAACTGCAGGCAAAGTCTAAGACACTATTAAGTTAAGTGCTATGGAAAGATCTAGGAGAGGTTAAGACCTGGAATAAAGTTTTGTAAAACTATTGTCCAATAACCTGTTATCCCAGGCAACAGTGAGGAAATGCTACAATACTGAGACCATAGGGGCTACACCCACACTATTACCACATGAAGTACATGTATGATACCAATCTTTGTATTCCCACTCAAATCCCTCACAACTTTCTTCACACATAAAACCACAGTGCAATCCTAGCAACAATAGGATATATTTATACACTTTAGAAATCTTTGTCTGAAGATGCCCAAGAGATCAACCAAAAATTTTAAAAATACAGCTCTCTCTATACACTTCAATGTAACCAAAACTGGCCTTGATGATTAAAAACAATTAGGTTGTGCAATCATTTGGCTCCAAGACTTTTGAAATACAGGATGCTGGGCTACATGACAGGCAGAATGATTTTGAGCTGTAATTGGTCAAGTCAAGCAACAGTGTTTGCTGTACAAGAGCTGCTTCTACTGCCTGTGACATGGTATTGTGTTAGGAATGCTAAATCTTAAAAGACTGGTCCATCTTGAACCATCAGTCTCATTGGAACCTTCCTAAGAACTTTAAATTATTATTTCATGTATGATGTGGCAAAGGAACTTGTATATTTCAGACTACTTGCATTTTTAGAAATAAAGATTCTTTCAGCTTCAGTTCAAAATTCCATGTATTTCCATACTTGTTCTCTCTGATCCATGCAGACGCTTTCCCCACCTTATAATAGATTGTACTCACTGTTGGATTTCTAGGTCCTGTTTCAGTTCATCAAGTGTGGCTGTTAGTTCTAGTTCAGATTTTACTGGAGTGGGGTATCACATAGCTCACAAATCACCTACAAAAAAAACACAGTAATTTCAATTGCAATATGTTTTCAGATTTAGGCATTTGAATTTTATGTTCTCAAAAAATAATGGAATTATCCTGTATCCTGTTGATAAATCTGCCCAAGTTAATATTGAGTACCCTCACCTAAGTATCTCTTTAAGAGGAAAAATACCCATTCTGGAGCTGCATGTTAACTATTACATTAAGTAATTCAACTGCAATATGACACCAAAAAGAAGCTCTGACCTTAATAAACCTCATGGACACTAAAAGGGGTGAGTCAGCAATTGAATGCAAAACAATAGGCTACAGAAATAATACATTAAATCATTCAGTGGTGACAATCTTTTGTGCCTTGCAAAAGACTTGTGTGCCACATGTTATTTCCAGCCTTTCTAATAGCTACCTATTTCTCCATTAAAATCAGGAATGACAGACACAAAAAAAACCCCAATGTATTGTTTGCATTTGTGCTAAGAAAGGTTAACAACTTTGCTGTTCTTTCAACCAAATGATTGCCGTTAGTTATCAGGGAAGCTTTATCACAGAATCATAGAATGGTTTAGGCTGGAAGGGACCTTAGAGATCATCTAATCCAACCTTCCTGCCATGGACAGGGACACCTCTCAACTAGACCAGGCCTCTCGAGGCCTTATCCAACCTGGCCTTGAACACCTCCAAGGAGGGGAATCCACAACTCCTCTGGGCAATCTATTCCAGACTCTCACCACCCTTATACTGAAAACTTTTTCCAAAGATCCAATCTACACCTATTTTCCCTCAGTTTAAAACCATCTCCCCTCATGCTGTCACTAGACACTCTTGTGAAGAGTCCCTCTCCAGCCTTCCTGTAGGATTCCTTCAGGTATTGAAAGTCAGTTATAAGGCTCTAGAAGATTCTTCACTCTTCCAGATCTCACCAGTGCCCTCTCTGACTTGGGTGGCATGGCTCAAGTGATTATCAGTGAAGACTGAAGCAAAAGTATCCTTGTCAGGTTTTCTACTGTACCTCATAACTCCCCTCAGCTTCATCCTGCTGTACTTCCATCTCTGTGCTTGACATTTGCTCTGCAATATCTCTCACATACACACACACAGTGCAGTTTTCCCCAATTACACCTGCATTTCCCTTGTAATCTGTTCCTTCAGTGACCCCTCACTCATGCAGTGTGACATCTTCCCAGGGGAGGCTGGTTTCATCCCCCAGGGACATTAGGAGATGTAGTTATCTTCAGAATCTGAGGTGCTTTTTGAAGGGAACTGGAGGGAACCTCCAGTCAAAATTGCTGAGAAGCACTTGTAGGAAGAAGAAGAAGATGCTGACATTTGGAAGAAGGGTCCAGCATCCTGAATTGGTAGATGACTTTATGTGCCACCTCTTGAAGATAGACACCCACTTACAGGAAATAATATTTTTAAAGACACTGAATTTCAAAATATTAAAAACAAAACAAAACAAAAACAGAAAAAAAACCACAACAAGAACAACAAAACATTCAATTTCAGATCTCTCTCTCTCTGCCAATTTATATATAAAAAACTTACTCTATTTGGAAGGATAAATCTAAGGAATTTTGAAATATCTAACCCAGGACTCTGTTCCAAATGGTTCCTTCCTATTTCAGATACGCTATGTGAAATGCAGCCTAGACATAAACTCAAAGAACTTAAAAACTAATGTGTATGGACACCTGCAAACAAGTAAAAAAAAAAGGGATTTTTTTTGTTCTCCTAGAAAACCATCTTGGGACTGGCACTGCAATACTTCTGTCTGATTCTGGATTTATTCTGCTGTCATTGAAGTTCCAGAACCTGCTCCATTAATATTCTCTAACAATGTGCGTAAGTGCTTAGAGTTTATTGTGTTGTTTAATTAGGATGCAACAAGATAGCTTTGTGTATATACAACTGTCATCTCTTTGCATAACAGTGGCCCAGAACACCTAAGTACTAAATGAGAAGGTTAATAAAATAATTTTCAGTCAAATAGTCAGCAGAAATCTTAGTAGCACATTTTGGCATAATATTTTCCCTAATCAAAATTCAGCCCAGTTTAGTTTTATTTCTTTTTCTAAGAGTGGCTGGATAATATCAAATGCTTGCAGTTATGCTAATTTTGCTCGTGTGAGTAAATTCATTCTGACATCATGCTAGACGTGGCATCATTTTTAGGTATACTTCTGGGGACAGGTGGAATTTCAATAATGTATCTTGTCTCCTTGGTTTTGTTATAAAGCTAACCTGTGAAATCCAAGCAGCTGAAGCAAAAGTGTGTTGAGGTAAGTTGTATTTTATAGAGGTTGAACTTTTTTATTATTGAATATATATCTTAAATTCTATAGACAACACTAGTTTTACCACTTCTTACACTGTATATCATCCAGTATAATGACTTATTTTGTAACACTTATTTCCTTTGCTGACATCTGAAATTATGTTGTAAGAGCCCAGATATAACAAGAATTTTATAGAACATTTGTGGTATAAAAAAATGTGAGGAATTACTGCAGTTTGTTTAGTTCTTCAAAATGATCTGCAGTATAAAGCTGGTTACACTGCACTTAAAGTATTTCCCCATATGCTCTTAATAAGTAGTGCTGCTGCACTACAGTGCCATGAAATGGATGAAGGTGGCCATCTGGGGCCATTTCTCACACAAAAGGAAATGGCTGAATAATTTCATTATTTAATATGACTGCCATAGTTAGCCAAGATGTAACATAGTCATATAATTAATTTGAATATAGACTTTCTGATGCTTCGAAGGGCTTGGCTGGCTGCTCATTAAAAATAGTTTCACTCCCTTCTCCCACAAGCAGTTTTAGCAATAAGGACTGGTGGCCACTCCACTAAGTCTATTTTTGCCCTTGTGTGTTTGTGCATTGTGTGTTGACAACTGTAGTATGTTTGTACTACAAACCAAGCTTTGAATGAGGGCTTAAATCTGTTCAGGCTTTCTAATGTGAAAGGAATGTTGGCACAGCTAGAGAGAAAAAGGAACCCTTTCAAAAATCACAAAGAAAGAAACTTTTTCTCTGCAGTGAATGTAATGTGAATAGAACAGAAGGTCTAATTGTTTTCCTCTTCTTCTGACACATACGTTGTGAATCAGGTGTGACCATACTTAACTGCAGCATCTACTCAAATTGGTATCAAATAATAAAGCACTAAATAATAGTCTTATTTGGGAAGGAAGTTTTGTGCAGCCCTTGTGGTAGAATTTAACGAATACTTGAGTGGAATCTTAAAAGACATAATATACATATACATATGCACATTGAGCAGACAACACTCTGACAGGTTTAACTATAACATCTAGCATATTTTAGAAAATAACTAATTTTAATTGGGGAAATTACATAATCTAATCACACAATGGCAAAGGCATCTTGCTACATTACTGCAGTGAGTCTTCACTTTTAAATAAGAAAAATGAAGCACAGTGAATCAACTTAGACTCCCATGCAGATTACCCAAACAAATGAAAAAAGAGAGTAAAGAAAATCTGTAAGGAATTACCTGGAGAATTTTGTACAAGTCACATCCAGTGTGAAGTCAGATTTGAATCCATGTGCAAAAAGCCTAAAAGAGTGGTAAGAGAAATGAAAAGAATGTCTTAAGTAAAAGGAAACTTTTAAGAGCATGCCTTACCTAGTGAAGCAAAACAAAGGCTTTTCTTTGTCTACAGATCCATCAGATAAAAACTATGAAAAGATCCACTTAAGCTTACATACTTGTCAGAAATGTAAGCAAGTGTAAAATCTATCACCACCACTTTTAGGCTGGGAATTACAAGGTTTCTATCATTAGAGAATTAAGTGTTATAATAGCTTCTCATTAGAAATATTGATGGAAAGAAACCTAGCTACTTTTAGGAAGATACTTGCTCAGTTTAAGGTAGAGATTATATGATGTGGTTGTCTGCTGGAGTACATAGATGGATTTTTTTCTAGACCTCTCTTAACAGTTCTGTCTTTGCAGTGATCTTGGTGACCCCTCCAGCTCCCTCATACAGGGTCCAGCACAGGCCTACATCCCTTCTGGGACACGGAGGGCCAGACAGAGCCATGAAATGTTTGAGAAGTTACAATGAAGACCTCTGATGGCTACAGGAAGCTAAGAAGTTAGAGGTTAAGCATCACTGTATGACAGGAACAGCACTGAATTCCAAAAGGGATAGAGCCATACAGCTCAGATAGTGTAAATAAATGGTTATGATTCCTGTCAAGATAATTTTTTTATCTCCAAAATGGCTGGTTTAATGGCACAGACACCACTGAAAATGGGAATATTAGCTTTCCAACAATTTCCCAAAACTGAAATAGAATCTGTTTTGGCAAAAACACTATGATTGTCTACCAAGAAAAACATTTTAGGTAGTTATATAAGCAAGAAAAATAATGTTTTATAAAATTCACCCAGAAGGACTTATAAGTATTAAAAACCCAATAATAATTAACTAGATTTCATGAAGCATAAAAAGCCAAAAATAACAATCAGTACAGCTGAAGATGGTGAAGTCATTTCTTCTCTTGCACTCCAAAGTGTGACCACCTGTAGAGATTGAAAAAACCAGCCAAAGAATTAATTTTCCTAATATGGACACAGTGCAAAATTCTGCTTCTTAACATGACTTCACTTTGCCAAAGGAATGGAATTTTATGCAAGCTTAATAAGTTTTACAAGTACTTGTTCCTCTGGCTCAGCAGAAAATCATTGGGAAGACAGATAAATTAAGGAGTACTTACCAGGTTTTCTTTTGCATTAAAAATATTGGTATTGTCTCCAGCTCACTATTGCTCCTTGAAGCAGCATATTGTGCTCCTGTGATGATGAAGGTAATTCAGGAAGAGCATGTTAATTGCTGTCAGAATCTGCCCATTGTAACAAAACAAACATGATAATCCTACTCTGCATCAGCCAAGGGATTTCCAGTAGAGGAAACCATTAGTACCTTCTCACAGTTTAACCCTGTAGGTGGACACTGTGTTGAAAGACAGAATAACTCCTATCAGAACAGGTTCATGAAAGAGCACAATAAGAACATAAATCAGGAGGCAACAACAGTTCCTTTAATGGGCAAAATGAAAACAAAAATGGGTTATGACAACACTTCGTATGGGGGAGTAAATTCATTGATTTACTCCAAAAGACTGGACGTAAAATACACTTGCTTACTACAGATTGATCATAATTCTTATTAAAGTGTATTAATATAAAAAATTCTCCATAACTTCTGTTGGTTACATTGGCTTTGAGGCTAATGAATAGCATGTTTATTTTTTACTTGGAAATATTGAAAGTGTGTCACAGCTAAAGGCAGATATAAGGCAGTCAGGATGCACTAGCACTTCATTTTCAGCTCAGTCTTCCAGATACTTGGCTGGCAAGCTGGTGTCCAACACTTAGGTCAGGTAACACCAGCCACTACATCTGCAGCTGGCGTAAGAGTCCCCGAGATTCAGCATTTGCTGGGGGTTTGTTTTATTTTTGTTGTCTCCAGCATGTGGGCATAGTCCTTTCTTCAGGAGAGTTTACTCAAATTTCTCCTTACTGTGAGGACTGAGTATACTGATGACATAACATTTCCTCGAGTGGATCTGTGGAATAGATGAACTATGAACTTCTTAGGTCAAAGTATGTACTTTACAGTTCTTTGCAATAGAGGGTAAAGGATTAAACCCTCCCGTGAAGCAGGAACTCCTTTTTTCTATATTCCTGTGCAAAACTGACCTGCACCACCTGAGGGCGCCCAAAGGCCGTCGGAGCCGCCTGGGGAGCGGGGCCAAGGCGGGTCCGAGGAGCCCCTGGCCCAGCCCCTTTTCCCCTGGCCGGAGCGGCTGGGCCTGCCCGCGCATGCGCAGCCCCCCCTCCCGGCAGCGGGTGGAATGGCGGCCCCCGCGCTGCCTACGCCGCGCTATGAGCACTTGGGGCCGCACGGACCATTCCGGGATGTGTACGAGCCGGCCGAGGACACCTTCCTGCTGCTGGATGCCCTGGAGCAGGACGCGGCCCCCCTGAAGGAGGCCCGGTGGGCGCGGCGGAGCGGGAGCTGCCCTCGGGAACCGGGCGGTTCAGCGGCACAAGCACACGCTGCCAGGCGCGAGGGGCAGGGCTAAGGGAGGAGCGGGCGCTGCCGCCTCTTAAGCGCCGGCGGAGGGGGCGCCTGGGTTCGGGCCCTGGGGGTAGGCGGGGGGCACCTTCCCGCTGTGAGTAGGGCAGGAGGAGGCGGTGTTTACCTGAGGGGCCCGAGGCTGTGCGGGGTCCGCCGCTCTCCTCCGAGCGGCATCGGCCACTGCTCGCTGGCCGTTCCGGGGCAGCTGCAGGAGTAGCTGCACGGAGGGCAGGTAGTTGTTTTGGTGGTGGCAGCAGCAGCAGCAGCATCGCCCAGTTGAATGTTCGCTCATGGAGCCTTTATCAAAGAACAGGACCTGTTAAAACCAGCCCAGAGCAGCGCCACAGAGGTGATCAGAGTGCATCAGAGGCACCTGCGAGGGCAGGCTGAGAGAGTTGGGTCTGTTCAGCCTGGAGAAGGGAAGGCTCTGAGGAGAGCTTAATAGTGGCCACCTGGTACTTAAAAGGGGCCCTCCAAGAAAGCAGGAGAGGGGACGTTATATAAGGGCTGGTAGTGTTAGGGTGATGGGTAATGGATTTAAACTGGAAGGGGGCAGATTTAGATTAGAAACGAGAAAGAAATTACTCACTGAGGGTTTTCAGACGTTAATAGGTTGCTAAGAGAAGTTGTGGATGCCTCATCATTGGAAATGTTGATTCAAGAGCAGGTTGGATGGGGCTTTGAACATGGAGGGAGGTGGGCAACGTGGTCTAGTGGAATGTATCCCTGACAGGGGAGTTGGAACTAGGTGATCATTAAGGTCCCTTCCAACCCATTCTATCATTCTGTGAATGTGGTAAAACGTCCATGTCTTAGCCCTCAGGAGTTGCATAGCTGCTTGGGTTACTGCCCAGTGTTAGTGGCTGTCATCTCCAGAGCTGTCAACATATATATAATATAAATGCTAGAGACATCACCCAAGGAATTAATGTTGTAATTGGTTTGAAACTGCTTGCCACTGTTTGTCCAGATCTGGCACAAACTCTCCTGAGATACTCTGCATTTGAGTCCTCCTATCATTGTGTGGCTTCATGGTGATCTTCCATAATTTATGTTGGAATTTCAATCTTGCTGCAATAAATGTGTAATAAATGCTGTAGAAATGTAACTTGTGATTGTGTAGTTAATGGGAACTTTCATGTTAGGCACAGGGGAAACAAGTGTTTGTCAACATCGCTTGTGATAACCAGGAATTGTCTGTATGGGCATCAGTTGGCCTGGCAGCTGTTATGAAGCAGGGGACATAATATGGACTTTGAGGGCCATATGATCAGCAAGTATTTAAGCATTTTGGGGAGAAGGGCAGCAGACTTTCTGACACTGTCCAGACTAAGCTGTGTCTGTTGCAGGTGCTCTTATGTGTTATAAATAAAAGTCATCCAGAGTCTTCTCTCTCTAGAGTTGAGATCTGCCTTGAAATAGGATCTGGGTCTGGTGTGGTTTCAACATTTCTAGCTTCTTCCATTATTGGATCCAATGCACTGTACATGTGAGTATAATAGCACTTGCATGCAGTAATAAAGAGTACTTAGCTTTCAAAAACATACTTTTCGTTTTTATATTAAAAAAAATACAACAAACCCAACAAAACAAAAACGCCAAAAACTCAAGTCTTCAGATATGGAAATCAAAGCAAAGAGAGCCTGAACTATTTCTTCAAGTTCTGTAACAAACAGTGGAGTGACTAGAAATCCCTTTCCCCACTTCTTGGACAAACTGTTAAGCTTACATTTCTGTTTGCTGGGTTGAATCCTAAATTGTAGCCACTGACTAGTATTACTGAGGTTTTATAACTTAACATGAGTTACCTGGGTGTTGGTACTAATGAATTTTTTGAGACTTGTATGCATGTGTATGTATGCTGAGCTAGTGTTGAAAACTAAATCCTATACTTGAGCTTTCAGACAGTCCTTAGAACTTCCAGTGTAGAGTGATTTAGCTGCTGATACACTGTATTTTACTGTGTATTTTTTGCTATTTACTTGCAAAGTAAAGGATGCTGGAAAAGATGTTTTCATGAGAGTATGTAAATGAGCATGTGGTTCACAGGGTTAAACTTCCAGAGACAGTAGCCAGTAACAATGTACTTTTGCTTTTAGATGTACAGATATCAACCCTATGGCAGCTTACTGTACCCTGGAGACAGCTCTGCTTAACAATGTTCACCTTCAGCCAGTCATTACTGACTTGGTAAGACAGAAGTTTCAAAAATATCTTCTTTAAGGTGTATTTTTTTAAACATTTTATTAGAGATAATGAAGTCTAAAACAAACCTTTACCTTTCTTTGTAAGCACAGATGAAAAAAAAAACCCCAAAAAATTCTAGTATTTCTGAAAAAAGGAAAAACTAAAATAATTAAGCTCTAAAATTAAAATTTAAGCTTTAAAAATGCCTTATTTTAAAAAATACTCCATATAATTTGGAAAATGCTTTACAGGGAACTCTGCAGTGATCTGACACTGCCATACCCTTTCTCTAATGCTGTGCAGTTCTTGTTCTCATTAATTGGTTCTGATTGTTTCTCATTTCTGATTTAATTAGGAACTGTGGTTTCTTACAAAATTTGATATGGACAAAAGCTAAGTTTCTAATATCTTTTAGCAATACATTTGTTTAAAATATCCTGAATATATAAGCTTATAAAAGATGATGAAGATCTAAAATGAATGTACAACTGCTTATATTTGAGAACTGAACTGTATCTGCCACAGACTGGTAATTTTGGGTAACAAATGTTAATTGATGATAAACTCAAGATACTTTTATATTAAGTTAAATTCTGAACCAAATGACAATGAAGTATTGTCTTTGGGCCCACCTGTGTGTCTCTTGCTCTTCTACATCCCATACATAACATAGTCTTAGGACTACTGAAATTGTTCTGCTATGCATGGGTGCTTGATTGCTTCTCTTGCACATAGAAAGTAAAGTTTGGTGTTCCTGAGTCAAGCTGAAATGCTCAGAATATCCAACAGTATGTACCTTTTATTTTTACAAAATGTTTGAAAAAAAAAGTAACAGAAGAATCATCAAATTCATCTGTAGGTCAAAGGACTGTCTCCAAGATTAAATGGGAAGGTTGATCTACTGCTCTTTAATCCACCCTATGTGGTAACACCTTCTGAAGAGGTAAGAAAAATTTGAAATGCACAAAAAATGGTGTTTCTACCATCAGAGGGGAGCTGGCAAACCAAATGAGCTCTGATACGAAAGCTGCAGGGCTTTTTTTAAACAGTAAAGGATATTGTAGGACCAGTGCTGTTGTAACTGCATGGGTTTAGTGAAAATTATTTACTAGAGTTATTTACAAAGAACTGTTAGCTACTGCTTTTCATTACCTAGTTTATCCAAGTGTAAACCATGTAAGGCTTCTGTGAGCAAGCTAAGGTATTCTTATAGAAGACTTTCAGTGGAAAATGCACTTGTTCCTTGCAAAATAAATACCCTGTCCTTTTGCAGACTCCTACTCTGAGTTCAACCCATGAACAATTTAAAGGGTTTTCTGGTCACCTTGCACTTGGTAAAAAAACTCATAAGAAGTTACAATACATACAAGGCATGTGACAAAACATAGCTCATCTAACTCAGTTTACAAGTAGAATTTGAAACAATAGTAGTATAATCATCATCTAGGAAATAGCCTTGAAGTGAGTTTGCTGCATAAACTCATCTGCTGAACCAAAGCTGTCAGATATGTAATGGCAGACACCTGTGGGGACATTTCTCTTGTAAGTACCACAGACATTTCTGTAATTTGTAGTGTGACAGTCTTTGCTTTCATTCTTCCTAGGTGGAAAGACATGGAATAGAGGCATCCTGGGCTGGTGGCAAAAAGGGCAGAGAAGTCATGGATAGAGTTTTTCCATTAGTACCAGACCTACTTTCACCAGGAGGACTTTTCTACTTGGTCACAATTAAAGAAAATAACCCAGGTGATCATTTTCCTTGGACCCTTAAATGTGTCAAACCAGATGTAACACTTATTAATCCAAGTGTTGACCATAGCAATCTTCCCCAGGTTATCAGACTTCAGTAAACAAGAATAGTAGTACATGACAGTTGTAGCTACTGTGGTGATGCATTGCCTGTTATAGCTGATTTCTGTATAAACTCAGTTGTAACACTGAACTTTCCATTACAGATGAAATTCTGGAAACAATGAAGAAAAGTGGCTTAGAAGGCACAAAAGTACTCTCCAGACAAGCAGGACAAGAGATGCTTACTGTCCTCAAATTTAGGAAGTCTTTGTAATTGCTGTTAACCATCCAGATACTAGGTATGCAGGAAGCTGAACTCAAAGTACTGAAGTTGTCAAATCAATTTTGAAGCCAAAATTTGTCACCCTCTTAAGGTCTATGCTCATTTCCCAATATGACAGCAAAACTATCAAGACTATTTTTATTCTAGATGTTAACCAGCTGTTATCTGCTGTCAGAGGTACAGTAGTCCTCTGTCTCTTTGCAGGACAGCTCTGGGGGAAGACTCTGAAATGCTCTACCCTGCTGCATTTGCACTTAAGTACTAAAGACTTTATAAATAAGTATATTTGTCATTGTGGCTTATTAAAATAATGTATTGGATATAACTCCTCCTGTTTCAATAGCTGTTCTATGCCTATGTTGGGTTTAAATGAATACTTAGAATCAGTGTCACTCATTTTGATGTAGTACCAGGCCAGTATCTGTCAAAGTGACAGGTCTAAGGCACAATTACTGAGTTCATTTTTACTGTAAGGAAGCAGTGTACTTCTGAACAAATAATACCAATACCATTTCAGTACCAATTTGTACTATTATTTTCTGAAACTTTATCACACAGAGGAAGAGACAGCAACCCAGAAACTACAGAGATTAACAAAATTCATTTATTCCCCCTTTTATTGACTTTTCAAAGAAACCCACCAGAAATACCATCAAAGTTAGAACATACAAGTATGTTACTGCTGTGGAAAAAAAAGAAAAGGAAGAAATGTATAGTTGAAGACAACAAATTCTGATACATCTGTCATGTTCACTTAGAGTGATTATTACGGGACAGTGGAAATACAGTGGACATTTGGTGATAGCTAATTTGTTAGCTAATGAAGGCAGAAATTAACTGAAATAATGACAAGAATTGATGAGTTCATATGCCTTCTCTTTAGAGAAGCCAATCAGCAATAAATAGTTTTTTTTCATTGTCATGCAGGAGTGATTGTACTCTACTTATTTGGGCTTCTGAATTTTCATGTCTTATAGATGCTGGATGGCTGAGGGTTTTGGGGACAGCAAAACTGTTAAAGGTGAATGTTCAGTTTATAAACATGCTAAATTAGAGCACGCTATGTTTAGATTTTATGCTTTAACAGAAGGTTATTACCCTAGCTCCAAGCCTTAATATCCAACAGCAACAAAATTCTTTTTCCCCCAGCAGAGGAACTACTGTGAATAAGCTATAATTAAAACCTCAAGTCTCTTTACCACCTATGTTAAATTCACCTCTTATATTAGAAGCAATGATCTGGGTCAAGTGCATAACACCATGTGAGAATATACCTAAAGTAAGAATTTTTAATCAGTTATGCTGTGGCTTAAACATTACTTTTGAGACTTAACTCTGCATTATTTATGAATTTTTAATACATCTTAATATCTTAAAAATATACAAATTAAAATAAATTATTCTTATATATATACCTTTGTATCAAAGAAGAACCTTGACATTTACAAAAAACAGTCCAGAGGTAAATATGTGTCATGTTTCACTAGTCAAGAATTTAAAGTAACTGACATGATTTCCAAGTAGTTAGCTTCTTTCAACACACAGTTTATTGCATCCTTTTCACTTATTATTTAGCTCCCAGCAAGAAGACCAACCATTTTATTTCAGAAAAATGTCTCACGGCAGAGTGGGCAGGTGGATTTGTTGCTGGATGTGAACCACTTGTACTGAAAAAGAAAGACAGCTGCTTAATATATGAATGCAAGCTGAGTATCAGGAACACTGGTTTATCACCAGTAATAACTGGTATGTGCCAACTAACATAACTATCAAAACATTAACTACATAAAAAAAACCAACCCCAGACAGCAAGAAACAGTTTAAAAATACCCCTTTCCACTTGAGTATGTATGCATATATGTACATATATATACACATATTACACACACAATACTAATGTTTTATTCTAAAGCAGCTGACACAAAGGAATTGTCATCTAGTCTCATTTTAGAATAAAAAGCTAGTGTTTTTAAAGCAGCAATAATTCCTCCATTATTATAATGGAGGAATACAGTTCCAGTATACTCTGTAACCATACAACCAATGCTTGTGATGACTTGGATATAGTTAAATGCTAATAATCCAGATCAGTATGGTTTATATACTAAAAAACATATTGTATAAATATAACCTTTTCTATTTCCATATCTGAGCTGGTAACAAGGTGCTGTTGCTACACCCTACACAGATGTAATGACATGTCTTAGTGAACACAAAACTGATAGATACTGATAGTTAAACCCTCTCACATTACATGCCCTTAGATCTTAGTACAAATAATGCATAAATTCAGTCAACCTCAGCTACTCCATAATGGAGATACAACATGATGGAGAATTTATGGTACTACAATAGAAGTTCCTGGTTCAAACTATAGATTTTTGTCTATTTAAAAAGACTTAGTCTAGGTACATACCAAGCAAGCTGAATGAAACTTCTTCTTGCATGTTCTGCAAGCTTTTTTTGGAAGAGAATAGTTGGAGCCATGAATGACTGAGAAACAGATCATGCAATCTTCAACACCCTCAAAACGTTTATCCACATTATTCTTCCACAAAGATAAGCCTTCCATAATACTTCCATTCTGAGAGAGGGAAAAGAGTGGTTAACACTGTAAAATTCCTCCAGAACATCCTTAATGTTCTTCACAAGCACATGAAGGAAAAGAAGCCCAAAGGCTTTATAATCTGAAATTATATGCACTGTATATGTATCACAGAATCATTATGGTTGGAAAGGAGCTCCAGGGTCATCAAGTCCAGCCTTTGTCCTAGCATTTCTCTAACCACTACATGTATGTGGGGAATATATTAAGACAATACATGAAATTAATGATGATGATAGTCTCATCTATAGAAATGAAAGCATTAAATTTAAATGAAAAGAATGCACCTAAGAACACAAAAAAGGGAATTAAAAAAATTTCATTCACTGTTTTGTTTTATCCACAGATGATGCAACTGCAACAGCCACCAATTTTTTCAGACTGTAATGTACTGGGTGTTTGGTTGAGGTCTTTTTTTTCAGTTTTGTTTTAGTTTTTGTGTTTTATTTGTTTTGTGGGTTTTTTTGTTGTTTTGTTTTGTTTTTTAATTATAGTTGAGATGCCATTGCCACATGGGGAAAACACTGGCCCATGTCTTAAGAGACTTAAGTTTTCAACTCTGGCATTGGATTTAACAGAACTTAGTCCAATAATTTTACCCATCTGAGCATCTAGAGAAAAGCAGATTCTAAGAGTGACCACTTCTATGAAGTCCTTTGAGATCCACTGACAAGATCCATTATACAGATCTAAATAATACTGCTTACTATGAATGTTTTTCTATTACTAGAGTCTTAGGTTTTCAAAAGTAGGGGCTTTGTCTAAACTCACCTGATGTGTAAGATACGTGCTTAACTGTAGCATCCAGTTGCGCCACTGCTGCACAGCCACCCCAACCCTCTTCCCACTCTCAACTGTGATGGATCCCAGAGGGTAATTTGAAGGAAGCTGTATTATTAGTTCAATAAATATATCATCAACTGAATAGGTAGCAATGACTTCCCGTGCTGCAGACCGAGCTTTTACCTGGGAAAATAAGGCATGTATTTAAAAAATCCATGGAGATAAGCACCACCTTCAGTCTTTTAATATATAGAAATACTTCACTACATGCATTATAGTTTTCTAGACCATGAAAACACTTTTTTTTTAAGGAAATAAGAGCCTTCACACATCCTGACAAACCAAAAAGAAATTAACAGCCATTTATCCAATCTACTGGTTGATTACACTTCTTTAATAAACCCAAAAGAAGTATGTTGACAGCAGTATCTTCCAGTTACCTCCTCAACTTCTCCAACATCACAAAACCCATTCCTTTCTATTTTTTCCCAGAGTATTATTAAACATCAACATAAAATATTAATACCAAGCTAAATTATGTTTTTATCAGTCATTTCAAACACAAAAATGCAATCTCAGAAAACACTGCAATAGTGTGGTTCTGAGAACTAACATTTCTTAACATGCTTAAAAAAAATTGAATTAAAAAAAAAAGGATAACAAGTTCTTACTAACCGTCATGCCATTAAATAACTGTGTGCTAGTCTGGACTGAAGAGATTTCCTGTGAGGAGAGCACACTGCTGACATACTTGCTTGTAAATTTATCTACCACATTGAAGACTCGTTTCTCACAGCTATTCCACCACAGTCTAACCATGGCTGGCAAGTCTTGCAGTGTTATATGATACACAGAGCAGGCCAAGTGTGGGATCTGGGATGACAGGACTCCTGTGCCTGGGAGGGAAAGAAAAGATGTTGAAATATTCTAACATATATTCTAAAAAAAAAAAATCAGTATTTTTCCCAGAATAATATATTTTTAATATTTTGGAATTTTTGCATACATTCAGTATTCAGATAGTAGCAGTGTATTATTTCTGTCCTAAGCATTTCCTTGTTCATTTGTTTCCTTTATTTTTCTGATAAATATTTCAACTTTTTGAAGGAGTTGTTAGAAATTTTTAAACACATGTTAAGTATTTGTTTATCTACATTATAGGTAAGAATTTCTGAGTATGCACTTTTAAGCAAAAAGGCATATTTAAACACACACAAATAAGATTTTTACTAACCTTTAACATCTAAATGAAGCTCTTCAGTAAAGAAGGTCTTTGTGTCCTTATTTGGAACTTCTGAAGTTGACCCAGAAAAGACAGGGTTTTCAGGCATAAGCCTGAACAAGTGATATAGCAGTTTATTCAAGCTTTTAGTTCTTCTAAGGTATTGTGAATAGAGAACACGCAGCTGACAGTGTTAAAAAAGAAAATTAACAACCAAACAACAAAAAACAAAACACAAAATAAAGATTTAATGTAGCTTTTTCTATAAATAAAAATACATTTCTGTAGGGAGGAAAAGCAAGACTGTGATTCAGAACAAGTCTTTAGAAGAGTGATTTAATGTTCTGCACCATTTTGAATTATTGTAAGATACAGAATATAGCAAACTTGTTTGAAAATGCCAGAAAAAAACACCAACCTAAGAATCTTAATTCTTAACTCTAATATTACTATTATTAATTACTGCAGTGCAGAAAACTAAGTTTATTGATGCTTACTGATTCAAACCAAATAAGCACATTAAGAACACATACCTGAGAAGAAGCTGCTTTGAAGAAAGCTAATATTAACTTCCAAGTGAGAAGATATCCTAGAACAAGGCAGAACTCATCACTTAGTGGCTGAATAACTGCAAATTCTCCAACCGGAATGCATTCCAGGATGTTTTCTAGTAAGAGTTCTTGTGTGGCCAGGAGTGACATAAGAGCTGCTGGAGGTGATCTATGGAAAAATGTTATGTAGCACAGTAAAATCAATTCCTAATTAAAGCATTAATTGCATTTATATTCACAGCTTTCCTAGAAACCTTTTTCTAGCTAGGTATGTAGAATATAAACGAGGAAAATTTCCTTTTGGATTCATGCATTAGTGCTAGAGATTAAGATTTTTTTTTTTCTCCTGAAATGGAAAAAAAATGAAGAGCTGGTGTTTTTATCTCTTGCAAGACAAATAAAACTGAATATTGATTGTTTCATATGCAAGTGGTCTATGGCTGAGCTGATTTAACCTACATCACTGGACAGCTGGTTTTCTTGCTTGGTTTGCTGAGTCACCCCAACAAAGGAGCAATGAACAATGGATCTCCTGATCACTGAATATGTTCAGTTAGGGCTTTGGCACTGTATTAAAAACCTTTCTGCAGCTCCACGGTAAGGAAAGGTATTACCCACTGGGCTGGGTTGAAAAAAAATATAAATTATATTCCCTTTTCAAGCTGTTGACTTTATAGGGTTCAAGCTGTATCAATTTTGGATTTCAAGCAACTGTGCAGCTGGACACATTCTGAATACAGCAGTCCAGTAAAACACAGCTGTCAAAATTTCACTCTATTAAGTACATATGTTGCACTTAACTCTAACTGTACCTAGGTAACAATTGCAAGTATTTCTGGTTTTAGAACAAAGGCAGACAACCAACTATATTTACTATTTTCTATATTTATGACCTTATTGTCATAGCCATGCCATTTTTTTTTCTTTCAACATCTCCTGGGAGACAACTATTTTGCTGCAAATATCAACTCACAACACATTTTTGAAATACAGAAAACAGTCAAAAAGGTATGAGGGAAAAATACACACAATGCCAATTCCTCCTCTTCGTCACCGTAAGATTTGAGATTGTCATCATCAAATTTAGGCAATTCAGGCATTAACCTATAGGAACATGGAAAAGAAATAAGATTTAATTTCATATTTTAATCTACGTGATGCCTATTATTTGCCTATAAGTGTCAACACTAATGATAACCGATAAAATAACAGTAATTATTCCTTAACAGCAACACAATCTCTGTTTTGGTATTATACAAAAATTCACAAGAATACTAAACATTTTTATTCATTTACTTCATTTTCTTATCTACTCTAATGAAAATAAGAAGGTCATACTATTTCATGATACTGTCAGACCCAGATCAAACCCAGAATATTTCAATTTACATTCTAGGATTCTCCCAGTGTTAAAATAGGACCTCAAAATAGAAATGTGTGAATTCTTACTTATACAACATGTGATAGACAGAAATCTGCACAGGTCTGGCCCGGAAAAGCAACAGTGGGGATAATGTATTCAGTAGAGTTTGGAGTTTATCTGGAAGATTTGTTTTCTGGCCTGCAACAAACTTTGCTGGCAATTTATGGTTTAGCAGCTGGTCCTTTGAGATGTATGTTAGAGCTTCACCCAGAGATGTTAACACAGAGTTCTGAAATGAACCTTCAGATGTGGTTTTGGTTTCTCCTGTTTGAAAGAAACACAAGTTGTGATACAAAATGTATGGATGAGATCATAAACCAAGCATTAATAGAAATGGACTCTGCTTATCAGAATCTATCTTAAAAGTCACAATATTAAATGCAATTATGTAACTTATTAGCATATAAATGATTTTAAAAGTGGGGTTTTTATAAGCTATGTTGATACAATATTCCTGTACATTCAAAAAATAAAGGCCATTAAGTTCTATTTCAGACTAGCATGTGAGGCACCACTATTCCTCTCCTTGACATATACTTGCCTGTGACTTTCACCAACAAAGGTAACAGCAAATTGTGAATTCCTTCCGAAAAGAATTCCTTCCATTCACTCCTTAAGTTCACAGGAAGTTTTTCAGTAGTTTCAGGAGCTGCAGCTTCAAAGTAAGCACTGAGAGCAGATGCCAAGTCACAACTGACACAAGCAAAAATCTGCACAAGTGGGATGTGATAAAGCGAACGATTTTCACTTGTTGTCTAGGAGGAAAAATACAAGAGGAAGATGTCTGAACTAGAAATTTGCTTTATAATGGCTGTTTCACATTCCCTGTCTATACCAGAATGTGTCATTTCCAAAAAGACTCCATTGCAAGAACAACTTTTTTCTTTTTTTCCCCCAAACAATTTAAAAGTCTTAAAAGATACTCTCTATTTTAGTAAGACTTGCTGAAAATGATTTCCAAGTCTCATAAACATTTAGAATCCTGCCTTGCTTCCCTTATATGACCTTCTTTATAATGACAAAGAAACTGACACCAACTGGATTCAAACAGAATTGTACATGGTTGTAGCTTATCTGGGGCACTTGTGCAGCCAAGTGAAGTAGAGCTGATAAATGAAGTGTTCTCACTCTTCTCTAGGAAACACAAAAGCCAGAGCAATACCATGCTTCTATTTCCATACTGCAGAAAGAGACTGGCACTACACTAACATAAATCTGATATTATTAAGTGGTGATAAGAATATTTCCTCTCCCACAACAAAGCTGCTTCTTTATACTTTTATTCTTAGTAGTTTCTCCAAAATAGCTATATCAATACACTTAGTGTATTAATTAATGTATAATAAAGCACTCAATATATGAAGTTGGTTTCTCTAAGATCTTTGTTTTTTGTTTTTATTTTTGTGATTTTGATTGGGTTTTTGTTGTTTTGTTGGTTTTTAAAATAAATTTTTAAAATATAAGTCTTACTAAACAATGTATTCCTTCAAGAGGGAGGCAATTTCATCACCATACACAAAGAGACTCAGGGGATACAGTATATCCTGTGCTTTCAAGCTACACCGAACTTTGGCAAAGTTTAATGAAAACAAACAAAAAAAAAAGTAGGAAAACCTTTTTCAGAATGTGTCAAATACTTGCTCAACTGAGACCACTATGTCCCTCTCATATCAGGTGGTTGAATTAAAAATAGAAGTACATCAAAACTGCAAGTGCAATATTAGCACTCATATCGTAGGTCAAGTTTATCTTCTTGACTCCAACTTTTGACTGGTATATTTTTTAAAATATGGGGGGGTTTTTTTAGGTTCAGAGGACATCAGGAGGATCCTATTAAAAGCTGCAATCCAATGGCTAGTAATAGTGTCACAGTACCTCTAACCAAGCCAGCATGGAGCACATAATGAAGTCCCATTCATTATCAGCCAAAGGGGCTGTGCAATACTTCAGCAGCAAGGGAATGTAACGGATCATCTCTATGTTGAGGCCAAGCAACTGAGCACTTGTTTCTTTCAGATTGCTGTAATACAAACACAACTAAAGCTTACAGATCTTCATGTTGCAGACATGAGTATTTCTATTCTTGCCTTCACTTCTCTTCTTAGGATGAATTAGTCTTGTACCAGGCTCTACCTGATGTGCTTTTGATTGTTTCACAGTTAGAAAACTACATCACCTGCCAAGCCTAAATAAGTCAATTAGCATATACAGAACAGACTATCACAGCTACTTGCTCATCATGTATTACACAGAGTCCTAAAATTGTACTATTTGCATATTCACTCAAGTAATATACTTACATAAATTATGAAATTCAGCAATTTTAACTATATCACTGCAAGAAAAATAATCATTTAAGTTACTGATTTAAAAAATAAAATACATGCCCTAAAGCATCCAAATACTGTACATTATTTCAAGACTTGCTTGCCTGGATTTTACTCACTATGCTTGAGACAAATTAACCTCAGTACAGTTTCACTCCTTGCTGGAAGCCTTCCAAGTTACATTTTGAGGTCCAGAATTTAAGAAAACATACACTGAAGTTTTGTATCCAAGTTTTCTGTCTGATACCTAAAGCTCCTAGTTTTCCAGCCTTCAACCAGCTGGGTAATTCTCTTCAGTATGAATAGCTAGATACTTAAAAACAGGTGTATTAAACTGAGGGATGAGGTTCTACAAAGTCTTAAAAATGTAATTTTAGAGCAGTGGATGATAGTTGTAAATTAAAAACTGATTTTGAGTTAACAACCACTCTATTTTTAGACTCTTTTAGAAATTTTTTAAAAAGTCATTATCTCAAAGTTACACCCACCAACTAAAGAGAAAGCTGTCCTCATTATCATTTTTCCAAGAGATTATAATTTTTAGTATTCCAGGGAATAGATGATCACAATCAATACTTGTATCATTCAAACAGGAATTCAAGATGGAAAGGCACCCAAATGCTCCTATAACAATAAAAATATAATACTTAATAGGTCTGAATTATCAAGACAAAGTAAACATAAGAATGTCTGTCAGTTTATTTGAACTTAGCATTAAGATCACAAGACAATTTGGTTAATATCTAAATTTTCTTGTTTGAATACTTCATCTAGAGATGCAGAGATGCTATTGGTAAATCAAAAATACTACAACCAACCCAAACTTAACTAAAAAGAAAAAAAAAAAAACCAACACAAAAATATCCAAACCACAAACCCAAACAAAACGAAAACCTCACACCAACTGGAAAATTCTACAAGATTTATACAATTAACACAAAGAAAAATTACCTTCTAAAATTTGAATCTATTTGTGCTACTAAAAATGTATTATACTAAGCAGTTCTAGTTTTTTGATACTAAGTCTAAATCCCTTAGTTCTAGTTTTATGCCAGGCAGTATGAAATAAGGCAGAAGACTACTATGCCAAGTAGTCTAGAAGAAATATGCAAACTAAGAAGACCTTTCTTCCTAGAAAGGAATTATATTATTCTAGTTAACATGATTTTCTTAAAAGCAAACATTATGACAAAATAATATTCTTAAGTTCTAATGAAGTATACTGAGGTAGGAACCTACTCACCATCAGTGCTGGAAAGCTCTGTTTCTGAGCATGTCATAAGTTTGGCCACACAGTGGAAGACAAGTTCTCTCTTTTCTTCCTCAATTAAGAAAGGTGACAGACACTGAAGGGTATGCAGCCTGCCCTCTGTCAATGGCAAAAACCTGTTCATACAAGTGAAACATCAAGAATGAAACAAACCCACAAATTTCACTAGCAACCAAAATGCCAATCGGATCATAATGATTTAATACCCCGTAATGTAACCAATTCCACACACTGAACTGAATCTCAATTTTAAAGATCATACACATGTATTAGCAAATTTTCAGACTTCAGTGGTCATTCATCAGAAACAGCATCATTTCACATCATCAACATTTGCAACAAACTGAAAAATTAGACTAAGAAGTAGCAAGATACCCTTCTGTTATCTGTTTCATCTCCCAGGATACAGTGTTTTCCACACGAACCACTTTAGCCATTGTTAAGGACCAGAGTCTTCCATGTTCCACTGATCTTGAAGGGAGAAGAAAGACTCTGGTTAATATACAGACATAGCTCTCAACAAAAGAAGTGTGAATCAATACACATATAGAAAGGTGGTGGCACTTAATCTATACAACTAAAAATACAAAGAGAGAGAGGAGTTGTTTTGCTTGTTCTTACTTACCTATCAAATACTGTTTGCTGAAGGCTAGTTGTTTTATTAAGTTTACTGAACTTCTCATATGTGATGTGCATTTCTTCTAACATATGAAGATATTCCAGAAGCAGATCAGGAGGATTCTCCAGTTCTTCAATCCATTGTAATGAGTACAACAGTTCTGCAACTAGTTAAACAACAGAAGTTGTTGTTTACTTACAACTGCTGAATATATTCAGTACATAAGCAAGAATTTTCAGGTTAAGGTTTTGTTAAGTCCCTTAAATATGCTTTTATTATATATATTTATATATATTTACAAGTTATCACAGATGCTTCAGAGAATGAACTTGCTATTTGCCAATGCACCATGAGAAGAAAAAGCTGTAATAATCTATTCTAGATGTTCAAGAAATTTTAAAGCAAATTAACCATGACAAGAACTCTAATCCCTCATATCTTTTTTTTTCTTTTTAATATATATATTTCTTGCAAACTAGATCTAAGACTATATTTCAGCTTAATTTAAAACTGCTATAAAATGGAATTCTGGTAAATTTTACCACTGTAACTTACTTATATTGTCAGTTTTCTTTCTTTCAGCATCATCAATTCCATGGACTGGACCATTTTCCAATACAAGTAGCACCATTTTACTTAATAAGGCTGAAGAACACAGATGGCCTGGAAGCTTAGTCATGCCACAAAGCTTAACACATGATCCCAAAGGTTCACAATTCACACTAAGCCTTCCTTCCAAAAGAGGTTTGTGCATCCACTGTAATATGTGCATTAAAAAAGCATGAATAACAGACATTTTAATGATGCACTGAAGACCTACAATCTGGTTTAACCTTGAAATTTTAGAATTATTAAAAAATAGCCATGAAATATATTTATTAACACCAAAAGCATAATGGTGAGGATGACACACTCCAGCATATTAAAAAACTCTACATGCACAGGAGTAACTTGAAATTGCATTGCTGCCTCAGAAACAAATAATTATCTTTAGGACTCTACATATTCTACAAGAAATACTAAGATTACTGAAGACTGGTGGCTGGACAGGAAATTTATGTCCTTTCCTACTCTATGTATATCAGCATACTGTTGGTATTCAGCATCATGTTCTTCTGCAGATAATGATGTCTTTCACAAAATGAATCTTATAAATTAAGTAACTTTAAATCTAAGAACAACTTAATGACATATATTCTGTCAGACAAAATTCCTGAATTGTAAAGTAAGTTGCTGGTGCCCCATGCACAACAGGGTAATTTAATAAATTATGATTTTCTCCATTAGCACTGGAGTGGCCATAAACAATACAGATTTTGTCCTCTGTCATGGACAGAGGCCAAAAAGCACCTCTGCACAGACAGATGTGTACTCATAAATGCAGTGCCATGTCAAAATAGAGAGTTATCACCCTAAAGGACAGAAAGTTGAGGTAAGAGTGACTACTACATGCAAATTCATACCTCAGTGGACAGAGACTGGTGCAATTTCTCCCACTCAGTTTTGTTTGGCGTGACATGCTCAACATAAGCTCCCACAAGATACCCAGACTGTTCATCAGCTTCCATAAGCTTAGACAACAAATCACTAACTGCAGAGATCAAAACCTGAAGGCTGCAAAAAGAAGAAAACACTGCTAATAAATGTGGCACTATCCAGTAAAAGCAAGCTGCTTTATGTTGATACCATGCTATACTAATGCTGTTTTAAGTTTGCACTACCCACAGTTCTCACCTCTGACAGGTGAAAAATCTCAATGATACCAATGCCACTTAAATCATGAGTGGTGTAGCACTGATCTTAGTTTGTTTTGGAGAACAGCATATTATGATACAGACATGTACATCACAATTACCTTTTAACATCCAAAGAGGAAGACTGGATTTGATTCTTGACCCACAGTGCAGATTTATTCAAAAAGGTACTCTGTTTCTGTGTACTCTGAAGTTGATGCACAAGTGAATTTACACCAGACATCCAAGTGTGTTTTAATTTACATACAAGTAAATCTATTGTAGAGGAAAGAAAGACAAACCCAAACAACAATCAGACAAGCCAAACCATCACAAACAGGTGAATTAAAATTACAACCTACAGCACAGAGCAATGATCACATGTTTAAAGGTCCTAGAGAAGGAAAGGAATTCTCTATGTGCTTACATGCAATAACTATCACGGGCAAATATATGGGTTTCTTGTAGAACAATTTTAAATTAACTCTGACACAAGGGTAATATTTATTTGAGAGTAAGAGTGATGTTCTTGTGTTTTACTACAAAATGTCCATACAATCCTCAAAACTGCATGTCTTCTAAAATAGTGAAATACTGAACACTGATAACATCAGTAATCACTTGCAAAGCTGCAGTGGTTTTCAGCCTGGGGTTGTTGTTGCAGTTACAGCTCAAAGTCTACAGACTCAGGATTGTATTACATACTAGAAACCATCTCATGAAAAAGATTCCAGATGTAATCATCGACTGTGAAAACATTTGGCTGAAGTTCTTTTTCCAAATTACCTGTTAAGTGTGTAGTATCCTGCCTCTGAGCACACAACTGGAAGATGGTAAGCAGCAAATCTTCTGAGGATGGCATCAGCAAACATCCTTTAACTGAGCTGAAAAAACTCGAGGCTACATCACAGATGAAAGATACTGATGGTTCAGTATTTCCAGCTTCAGAAAGATCCTTAGCTTTAGACAGAGCTGCTTGAAGTTTATCAATAATCCTTTCAACAAAAGTTTCACCAATCAGAGATTCTATTAAGGAGAGGAAAAAGACAGCATGCTTTAATTACTTGTAAACACGATCACTTGAAAGACAACATAAATATTAATTTGTACCAGGTTTTTATTTACTAAATTTGTATACAAAATCAAGGGCAAAGTAGTTTCAGTCTAGTGTATACCTAAACTCTCTTGTTCCAGTCACCTAGGATGACCTAGGCAAAGTTTCACAGTCAAGCACCTTTCTCTAAACCAGCTGAAGCAGCTTAACAAAAGGTAGAGCAAGTGCAGTGATCCCTTCCCCTTTTATACCTTCCTACTTACTTCTGAAAGTAAGTTTCAGATGGCATGGCTTAAAAATTAGCATTATTTTAGAGCACATCTGCTAATAAGTCAAACTTAAATTTTCAAGTTTTCCAGACCTGTAAATCTGAATTTGTTCTTTAAAACACTGATTTTTGTTTAGCAATGCAGACCAAAAAAGTAAGTGTGGTGTTTACATGTCACAGACTCCAAGGAATATACATGCTTACCATTTTTGATGTGCTGTGACAACACTAAGCTCAGGAGGGTCCATCTTTCTGAAGAAGATGATTCTGATGAAGCTGCTACAGGTTTTAAACCCAGGTAACACAGATCATCTGCCAGCATTACAAGTCTTTCTCCAAGTGTATCTCCTTTCAGCCAGTCAGAGACTAAGGAAAGTTTTGTTGTACTTGAGCATGCCTGAATCACAAGAAAATAATTCTAATAATCTTCTGAGGGCATTAACTTTTACTACTAACTAAGCATAATGTCAAAGCTGCACACACAGAGGGGGACTAGCTCCATTCTCTGTAGCTTACAAGGGATGACCAGAAACAAATCAGGAATCTTGCTGGCTTAAAGAGCAAACTGACAGCTAATAGAAGGGACAGATTGCTTTTGATTTTATACCATCATTTAATTCTAAAACTCTCCAGATTTAAATGCAGTTAAAACAGTCTGAAAATATTACTGTCACATTTTCAAACAACAGAATTATGAGTACTTAAATAATAGTTATTCAAACATATGTAACTCTCAAAACTGACACCAGGGAAATACTCAAAATTATGCAAAATAAGAAAGGAGAAAGTCTTAAGAGGTACCTTTTGAATTATCTGGAGAAAAATAATCCATTTGAGACCCATCTGAAAAGAAAAACAAAATTCCACAATATAAAAAAAAAAATGCTGAATGGGAAGCATTTCATACCATTTTAATTCTTTGATTAACAACTTTATTTTTTTCAGGGGATAGGCAGAAGTTACTTTACCCTGAAAAAGTTTCAGTAACAAAGTTATTGATGGTATTATTTTTGGCTTCCAAGTAGTTCTGTATCACACATATAAATATGGGACTATATTTAAATGAAGGCTACTGATGACCAGTATAAAAGCACACAATGAAGAAGGAAGAACACAGAAATTGTTATTTTTCTAAGGAGTTATAGTATATAAAAAGGGACGTACATCATAGTTTTTCACCCCAACATTGTCACATCAATCTTTTGTAAATCTACTTTCCTTAGGTTGAACTTATCTAAGTTCATGTAGATGATCTTCCATTCCACAGCCCCAAAATAAAATGATTAACCAACTGCATCCCTCAAGAATAGTAACTGCTTCTAGAAACCAATAACAAAATGTACAAGTGTCATACCTTCATTAGATCATCAAGGATGATTTTCCTTTCATCATTACTGTCACAACAATTGAGCACGCTGTACAAAATATCAACCAGAAAATGGGTGTCTTTCCTCCAGTCTTCTTTCAACCAAGTTATTAAATTCATATACAGAAATTGTACAGATGGACTTCCATGACAAGCTTTTGTTTTATTTTGGGATTCAGCTTGAGCAGAGCTTGTATCATTTCCCTGCTCTAAAAGTACTTGAAAAACTCTGTTTGAAGAAAAAGAGTTGAGCAGGGCGGAGAGAAACTTCAAGTGTTTTTCTGACTTCTGCTCATTGACATACACAATACTCAGTTCAACCAGGTTGCAGACTAAATTCTCCAAAGGTTCTTTCCTTAGAAGTGAACTATTCTGCAAGTCAGACTGTGTATCAGAGTCACTATTTTTCATTTCTGTCAGCTTTCCATTCTCTGTGTTTCTTTCAGATTCATCCTCATCTGTAAATCTGATTTTTAGAGATTTTCTGTTGGTTGGTTTTGTGGCACTCTTTGGATTCTGAAGAATTTCTAGCATACCAGAGATGGCAAACAACAATTTTTCATCAGCATCCAACGTGTCAACATGATGTACACACATTTTTAAAAGATGGTCCCAAAAATTTGACAATAGTTTGTGGAAAACTTCATCTGTGCCATCATCTTTGGAGAGTTCTGCTTTAACTTCCCAGGAGCTGAGGGTTTCTGCTATTTGATAAAATAATGGTCCATTTTGTAATCTGGGCTCCTTAAGTACAGCATTTATAAGAGGAATTAGCTAGAAAGGAAAACCAAAACAAGAACAGTGATCCAACCAAATGATCATTTTCTTCTTTGTAATACCAGGAAATTCTTTAATTTGAAAAAATATTCTGGAAGCAATTCCAAAAGCATTGGAATAACTCATGTTTGAGCACTTAAAAAAATATACAGGATGGGATGCTTTTTTTCTAATTTAAACAGCACAGTAAACCAGATGACTTTATAGGAAGGAAAAAACTAGCTAAATTCAGTAACATTCTTCTTTCCCAAAAATCTAGTGAAGCTTTCAACAAAGAAGTAAATCCTCACAGAAATTCATGCTTTTCTTTAAGTTGCTGAATGTACACACAACAATATGAAATATTTCTAATAAATACCTGGTCACATATAAGCATCTGATGAATTTGTCTTTGTTCATCTCCTTCATCCATTGTCTGTAGTATGGAAAAGCGCAGACACTCCATGAATGCAGCTGTAATTGCTGAAGTCTCTGAAGGGCTGGCTAGTGCTCTCTCACCTGACAACCTAGGAAAAGGTACCATCAGAGGGAGGGCACAACCAGTCACCTCTGCTGCTGAGAGAAACCACTATGTATGGAATGAATGCTTATGTTGTTCTTAGCCAAACAACACCAATATGACAATACAGAATCTGATAGGAGTCAGATAAATTCAATGGGAGATAATTAAAGAGTCAAAACAAATAAATCTAGGCATTTTATCTAACATATTAATTTTTTTTCATCTTTTTAGCTATTCATGAATAACAACTAAGTAGAGGAAACATATCCAACTAAACACACTGTCCACTATTTCAGGTGTTTGTGAAAACTTTGCCATTTTCTACACACACACCAGAGGTTTAGAAACTGTCAGTTCATATTATTACAGAAGAAAAAAAAAAAAAAGAAAACAAAGCACCAAACGACAGTTTCACCATAGCCGGTTTGAGTTTGAACAACTAATTTGTTTGCTTTTAAATTAAAATTAGAATACATCAATTACCATGGAAATATTACAACCAAACAAGGCATTTCAATAATTTAAAAATCAGCACCACAACAATTGAAGTTCCTGCATATAAGAAATTTTGAAGTCATGATGCTTATCCCCAGTAACCTCTGTAACAATTAAACATATTGATGAGAAGAGCTTGATATTTCCAAAGCCACTCTGCTATTAATTTCCTATTTTTAAAGCTTATTATGGAATAAATGTTAATCTTTGACAAGGAAAGGTACAAATGCTTTAGGTAAGGAAGACAAAATAAATTCAAAAAGAAGACTAGAAGTTTAAAAAGGCAGGAACAGCCACAGAAGCTTTCCAAATATCAAAACCTTTAGTTTTTAATTTTTAGAAGTATTTTTAAAGTATCACAGAGAAAACATTATTTTCTCAAATGAACAATTAATGTATATTTAAATATCCTTAAGCCAAATTGTATCTATCTTATTTTTAAATGGTTAAAGAAGTTTAGTTCACCTATTTCCAAATGTAAAATGTAAATTAAAAAAAATATTTATTAATAAATAAATAAATTTGTGCTTCATACCCTTGAATTACACAGCTGAAGAAAGTTCTGAAATATTCCAGCTTTGGCTCTGCAATGCCAGGAGGTACCTTGCTAATGAAGGGCAAGAGATTTGGGTATATAACAGTAGCAAGCCCTCGTCCACCTTCTCGAAGCACTGTCCATAGCTTTGGCAGGACTCCCTTCTTGGCATTTACATGCCTCCAACAGTCCTACAGAAAGAAATAAATTTCTTGTAAGTTAAATTACAATGTGTTGCCTTGATAGAACTCCTCTAAGATAGATGTATATGGTGATAGGACAAGAGGCAATGGGTCTACACCAGAGCAGGGTAGATGTAGATGAGGCGTTAGGAAGAAGTTCTTTACTGTGAGGGTGGTGAGACACTAGAATGGGTTGCCCAGAGAAGATGTGAATAACTCAGCCCTGGAAGTGTTTAAGGACCAGGCTCAATGAGGCTCTGAGCAACCTGGTCTAGTGGGAGGAGTCCTTGCCCATGTCAGGGGGGTTTGAACTAGACAATCTTTAAAGACCCTTCCAACTCAAGGCATTCTTTGATTCTATGATTTAATATATACCTCTCTATTTCTAGATGAAAGAAGTTCCCATAGTTCTGCCTAATTCTACACTTGAATTTAACAGTGGCACCTGGTGAAAAGTTAAATTTGAGTAAAATATCTGCCTCTTTGTTTTCCCACATTACCTCAATAGTAGTGACAGCATAAAGTACAGCTTCCCAAAGAGCAGGACACACCACTGCATCACTGTCATCAATGCTGAGAAGAACAGCAGGACAAACTCTTGGTGCTTCAGCTTTCATCAGCTCAGGCAAATACTGGCAGAAAGCAGAAACCAGCTCAAAGAAAGCTGAGCGAACCTGACAACAGCCACAAAAACACCAAAATTTTAGTCAAATTACAAGGCTTTGTCACTACATGTAGTTTTTAACATTCCTATTAAAGTCACTGTAACTTAAAGCAAGCAGTTCCTGTATTTTATCACATCAGCAAAGATTTAAAGATTATTAAAAGAAATTATTTGATAAGTCTGTTTGCTATTTTAAAGTAATTTGTTTAGTGATAAAATACCAAAAAAATTAATATACTTCTTGAACGACATGTTTTCCCAAAAGCACCTTAAAATTATTTAACTATTTAATTGATCAGTCTATATACTACTGGTCTTAGAAGATCAAAGACTAATAAAATCATTTTAAAGAGAATTAAAATCCCAAAGCATTAAGAACACATTCTATTGGGTACAGAGTGGGGTGAGGTTAGCCCCGAAGAGAAGGACTTGGGGGTGATGATTAATAGATGGAAAATAGGTGTAGATTGGATCTTTGGAAAAAGTTCTTCAGTACAAGGGTGGTGAGAGTCTGGAACAGATTTCCCAGAGGAGTTGTGGATACCCCCTCCCTGGAGGTGTTGAAGGCCAGGGCTAGTTGAGATGTGTACCTGTCCACACTGGAGAAGCTGGAGTAGATCTCTAAGGTTCCTTCCAGCCTAAGCCATTCTAAGAGTCTATGAACACATGCTGTAAGCTGACACAGCTTGTAGCTTTTGTATTAATTTGAAATGAAGGCAGATTGCCAAGAAGTAGATCAGGTGACATGGAAATAACAAACTACCCTACTAGGCAAATTTTAGAGTAACATTGTCTATTTAAGGCCTAGAAATTTTAAGGCCATTTCAAATATAATCCATCAAAGTACAAGGTTTATTCTTTACAACACGCAACACAGGTAATTACTACTTGCTTAGTTTCAGTGTATTATCTTCAAAAATAAACAAAACAGAGAAGAAATTAAAAAGTCACCTGTGGTACGTTGTGCTTGCCATATTTCCAAAATTTGTTTTGGGACAGAAGTGACATTAACTTTTCCTCCAGTGAATGCATCTCTTTCTTTGGCAACATGCTAAGCAATTTCTTTAATGCCAACAATGAACAGGTCAGAATCCGGGAAAATTTGGCTTCCCTTTCTTCCTCTGGTACAGTTCTCAAGAGAAGAAGAAGAAAAAAAAAAAAAGAATAAAAGATAATTATAAATAAATCAGTAAGCTTCTCAAGCTCTTCTACACTAAACTTCAGTTTTTCTGAGTTTCAGATTCAGATGCCAGCAATGTAAATGTGCAAACTTCCCATAGATTCTAATGCTATTGAATTATAAAGAGTTATATATACATTATAGAGTTAGAAAAAAAGAAAGTTTGAGTCATCTGATTTTCCAGCTATTCAAAAATGCTACTTCTAAAAGAGCTGAAACAAGAATGAGACAACTGGTTAACACATTCAAAAGCATTTATGTTTTAGTTTCAAAGAAAAATGCTGTGATCTGGACTCAAATAACTTTTCTGTCTATTGAAATAAAACTAAATCCACTACCTCCAGGGACAGAGAACCCAATACAGAGCAAGACCATATACATTAAAGCAGCCTAACATACTGGGGGTCACTGAGTGTATCAGATGTTTCTTTCAGGAGGTGATCTTGAAGTACCTAGGGGAAAAAAATACATATATAAACATGAGAATCTAGTATTTATATGTGAATAATATAATCTACACATTATGCAGAAACTTCACAACATCTGAGTCAAGGCTTTTAAATACATTTTAGACATGATAATGAACAAGAACATAATTTGACTCCTGCTGAACATAGTAGCTGTGGTACTGTTTGAATCAAGGCTTAACTCTTTGTAAATTGCAGCCCTGTGCCAGCATGCTTCTGGCAAAAAGAAGCCAAGCTGAGACAAATCAAAATTGTTAAGTTTGCATATGATGGAATAGCAATGACAACTACCTTTTAAACTGAGCCAATTCGGTTTCATATATGACTGTCAGAAGAGCAGTAACCTTGGTCAGAACTAGCCTTGTAGAGGCTCTCTGAAGCCCTGCTCAGCATTCTTTAATCCTTTATCCCAGCAGCTAAACTACTCCAGCATCATTATTCTGTCAGCAACATTACATGATGACTGAGCATCATTACATAGAAATACAAACAAGAAAATGCACTTTATATTCACTTTGTTCCCCTGGTCCCAGTCATTCTAACCACAAGTCAAATGTGTTTCTGCCTCAGTCTACTGCTCACATTAGCAGCAGCAGTTTCAGGTGAGAAAGAATTGGGAGCAGGGTAAGTTTTAAACCTGCAATAAAAGTCAGCACATACTCAACACACAAAGCTTAAAGAAAAACAAAAGTCTAAACTCACATTAAGAATTTCATCTTTACAGAATACTAAAGCTTCAGGTTGTTTGCTTGAAGGAAAAGCTTTTTCAAAAGCTACTTTTGCAGCAGAAGCAGCAGGGGAGTAAATGTCACACTGAGCAATCAGCCAGTATCCCATTATGCTTTTTAAGTAAGGAGCTAAATGTTTCTTTACTTTAAGAATCAGTTGCTCAAAAGATTGTTGAGTTGCTTCTCGAACACGGCGATCGTGATCCTGTTGAAAAAAAAATATTAAAAAAAAAGGTTTATTGTTTTATGAAATGTACCTTTGATGGCAGGTACTTCAAAACAAATTCTGTTCTTTCAAAACTTAAGAGAAACAGGAAACCCTGAAAACACTTTTCAGGTTAAAATGACCATAAGCCTACACAAACTGGGCATTTTTCTCCATTATTTGGGTATGAATTTACAACATCATGACTTTTTATCCTCCTCTTTTTGGGCTCCTGAAGAAAAATTTCTAGGAATTGCTCTAATGGATCAGAACAGTGTTTCATTTTGTCCAATGCTATGTTTCCAACACAGTGGAAGACCAAATACTTTGGAAATGTATTAAATATATCAGGAAAATTATGGATTGTGGGGCTACAAATGGTCTTTTCATGTTTGGACTTTTTTTGGGTTGTTTTGTTTTTGGGGTTTTTTGTTTCTTTGTTTTTTGGGGGTTGTTTTTGTGGTTTTTTTTTGGTTGGTTTTCTTTTTCAATATGCAGTCTGACTGGATATTAGTCCCAGATCAAAAAGGTTTATAATTACATTAACTGAACAGTACATTCTCATTAGTCACTTGGAATCTACATAAAATAACTGTTTATGAAAAGAAATATTCTGTCATCTTTTTAACACAAAGGTGTAACAAATAGCTCCATCCAGTACAGCCTAGGCATCATCAGCTTAAGATTCCACCCACTGCCAATACTGAAACATCTCCACAATAAACACCACTCTCTTTCACCATTCTCCTAGAATAAGTCAGTAATTCCAAGAAAGTTTGATACCCCAGTAAAGGCTGCCTTAGAGGCTTTCACAGAATGTATGCAGAGAAGTTCTTAATTTAAATAATTTAATACTTACTAGGGAGATTTTACAATAAATTCTTGGCCAGTAAGGAAGAACACCTTTAACAACTTCTGCTTCTCTTTCTTTGCACATTGTCCCAAACTCTTGCATAGCCTAAAATCAAAACGGAGTGTGATTTCAGAAGTCAGATAGATAAGTTCTGTAATTTATCAGCTTCTACCAAACACTGCAACTCTGTTTTTGAAAAATCAATTCATTTCCTGCAGTTGAGCATCTATAGAGCTAATTTTATGTTCCATCAGCACTGCATGATGTACCTTCTTATAAGTCCTCCAACATACCTTGGATGGCAGTTTTAGCAAATTTATCAATATGAAATTAGTATTTGCTACCTTCAAACATGCCTCTCCCATCCGGAAAAAAAAAATAAAAATATTGTCAATGAAAAAAGTTTTATGGGGGACAAAGGGTACACTTACTTTTAATTTTGTAGTGACATCCCTTTTAGAAAGTTTTCTCAGCACCATTCTGAAGTCAGCATCCACAAGGCTGTCTATTTCCTCTGCCCCCTGAACAGCAGGAACATAGCCTAGATCACTCTGAGATGTTCCAAAGCCAATAAACCCAGGCACTGTTCCACGTTCTTTGGCCAGGAGCTCTGCAGCTCGGCCACTGCTGGAAGGCTGACAAAATGAACAGGGATAGAAGTCAGTTAGTTCAGTCATTTTATTTTATTTTACATGCACCATTTAACTAATGATCCTGCTTATGTTCTATTTAAAACAAAGTCTCACAAAAAAAGGTCACCTATGCATTAAACACAGAATTTTGACCTAGAAGCAATTACCCTCCTCCATTGCTTCTGTTTTCACTAGTTCTTCTAATTTATTTTTTTTTACATATGGACTAATACAGCTCACCAGAAATGCACTTTGTATCACTGAGAAAAATCAGAACACACAAAACAAAGGATGCTACCAGCAATGAAGAGGGTGTGAAGGGACTTAGAGGAATAAAGCAACAAGGTACATATTACAATATACTAATACCATACTACTAGTATTAGTATCAGAGTTCAGAATCTCTTCAGAGTTTGCCCCAGCTAAGTCAGCACCTTGTTATGTGTATCAGTGAGTCATGTTTATTTCAACCACACTCTAGTAAAGACTACCCCAAAGCCAGCAGATGATTTTATGCTCTCTGAAGCACATTATAGTCTAAATACTTTTTCTTTCCTAATGACAGTTGCAGTTTGGTGAGGTTTGCGGCTTTTTTTTTTTTTGTTTTATTGGGGTGTTAGGCTGGTTGAATTGGTGTTTTTTTCCACTAATGACAATTTATTGAAGTTCATTGTACTTTCCTGATTTTCTTGAGGTGCATTAGCCACTTTTTACCTGACTGCTATGTCTAGTAATAAATCGTTTTTTCTGCATGTGAAACCTCAACTAAAAACACACGTCTGTGTTCCCCATTCTTCTCTAAAGACACAAGATGGGGGAAGATTTGTAGGAACTACATAACCTGAAGATAACACATCACCCCCAGTTCTGCCAGCATATGCCACATAGGATGGATATCACACCACCAAGCCCAGTAGCAAGAGGGAGACGACACCACGGGCATCCTCTAAGGCTAAATCACCTTGTCGAACTTAACACTCGTAGTAATTTTTCAGTTACACCTCCCTGCCCTTGCCCTCGTTGCAAAATGCCTACGAAAGCCTCAGGCCGATGCAGTCACCCCCATGCAGCACGGGCCAGGCCAAGAGCCTCCCCTGAAGCCCAGCGCTGGCCACGGCCCTCAGCCGCCACAACCGTGCTCGAGGGCAGCACCACCTCCCAGCGGGGCCGGGGCCAACAGCTCCCTTCTTCCCAAAGCACCGCGGGAGGGCTGAGGGGAAGAAGGGCGGCGTTCCGCGCCGGAAGCCCCTGCCTCTAGGCCCAGTCCCCACCGCCCTCCCGGCCAGGCCGCCTGCTACAACCCCTGCGAGAGGCCGTGCGGCACCCGGAGCCCAGAGGCACGGCGGTCCGCGCTTACCCGCAGATTGCCCTTGGTTCGCTGCTATGGACATAACATTTTCAAGCTCTGTTTGTTTGGTTCATTTCTAGCTTAACACAGGGCTATGGAAAGGCTAGCATGTACCTTGGAAGCAGTATAGTG
>JANHGL010026253.1:0-16376 GCA_024611195.1 Ceyx melanurus | reverse complement strand
AGCTGCCTGGGGGGGCTGGGTCTGGGGGGTCTCTGGTGGGTCTATACTGGTCCATACTGGTCTGTACTGGTCCGTACTGGTCTGTATTGACCCATACTGGTTTATACTGGTGTATACTGGTCTGAACTGGTCCATACTGGTCCCTAGCATGCGGTGCTGTGTCGGCAGCTGCTGGAGCTGAGCAGTCGCTGTCACTCGGCCCAGGCCCGGTACCGACAGAGGAGCCTCGACCGGCTCCGCCGGCAGCTGCACATCGGGACTGGGAGGGACTGGGAGGCACTGGGAGGGACTGGGAGAGGCCCTGGGGGGGGACTGGGGGCACTGGGAGACACTGGGAGCGGCCGGGGGGGGGGTTGGGGCCGTCCTGGGAGCTCTGTCCCCCCAGCGTGTCCCCTGCGGCCGGGACGGGGCGGCAGCGGTGGCGTGTTGGGGAACCGCCTGGCGGGGGGTGCGGGGTGATGATGACACGCACACGGGAGGAAAGTCGAGAAGGGTATTTTGAGAACCAGCAGTTCTCTGCGGAGTTAGCAGCAGCACGCTTGGATGCTGTCAAAGCCGTAGGGTCTCTTTCCCCCTCCTCTTATTCCTTAGGAATGAGCTGGCTTTGCTGAGAACAGCCTTAAGGCTTCCCGCAGGACTGCAGTTCACTACCTGCTGATTCTGTTGGCACCAGGGAAAGGGGGGATCACACTCATTTGAAGCATTTTTGAAACACATTCTTAGTTAACCTTACTAAAAAAACAAACCAAACAATAACCAAAATATCTGTAACTTGACAAGTGATGGCTTGCAGTCCTTAAAGCACTTTACCTCATGCAACTGAATAAAGCTGGATTCTCATCTGAAAAGATCTGGTGGTTATTTAAAATCTGCCAGATCTTCAGATTAATAATCTGCCTTTAAAACACCAGGCAAGGTAAAAGGGCTTTTTGATATGCACTGGAACACCAACAGATTCCTCAGATGAAAGCTGTACTGCTGTTTATCAGAACAGCAGCATCTGGCCTAATCTCACTGTTCCAGCATCACTGGGAGGCTGACAGAACCCATGAGTATGAAGGAGAAAACTTTAAATTAAAAAGCAAAACTACATTCCAGTCCTGAGTTTAGCATGAATTGACATATTTATGATAGAGCACATCCCTGGAGATGACAACTTAGAAGCATTACTTGTGGGAGATGTACCCAAAGCAATGAGGTGCCTATTTTCTAGCCTCATGTCCAGCTAATTACTCTTTTCTCATAGGTATGAATTACTCTAGGTTCATCACCACTGTGAGTGCAGCAAGAAAAGCCTCTCCAATAAGACTTCTGAGTGAGTACATGCCCCTTCATTCTTCCGTGGTTTGTTTTGCAAAGGTATCATTGTGTTCTAGACTTTGCTGGGGTAACATGGCTAAAGATTTGAAAAGTTTTGAAAGAAAACTCTGCTATAAACTGGCAAGAAAGGCCAGTTAACTGCTCTAACTTCTGTCATGTTGAGATGTCAGGCAGGTGTAAAGAAGAAGTGAACAGCTTTAAACCTTCTCAGAAACCCATCTAGATGGAAGAAATAGCATTGTTGTATCAACATGCAGCTGAAAAAAATCTCTGCTGCTGCCTCTAAGGCAGGACTTTTGGCACAGTTTGCTGCTGAATTTGTGCTGGTTGGAGTTCAGTCCCCTTACTGTTTCTTACCACCTCACTTTCCTGTAGACTGTTAACATCCTCACTACCCCCACCCCTTCAGTGTTACTACACTCTCCTTTTCTGTATTACACATCTCTAGGGTACCACGTTGCCTGGTGTTCTGTGGGATAGTTAGAAAAGGTTAACTGGCTACTTGCTTATTCACTTGAAACCTGCAGGGCCCTGCCAGATTGAGAGCAGGAGACATACCTCACTAGTTAAGCCTTCAGGGGTCAGTTTCCTCTCCTGGCAAGGGCTTGGCATTTGCTCTTCTGCTTAAAATGCTTCATACAGGTACAGCAAAGTCAACTCACTTACTCTAGTCAGCCTCTATAACTTTCAAATGATGCATTAATACATGTTACTCTAATATTAAATAGTACAGCTTGTGCAGAAGGAGACATGAGGCTGCAGTTTTGACAACTAAGTAAATTTCTCTTTACCAGAAAAGTCACAGACAAGACCCAAGTTACTAAACTGATAAGAATTAACTCCCCATGCTCAAGTTTGATAGTAGCAGAGAATTAAGTCAATAGCAAAAGGCTATAAGCCAGGTCTGGTGTCATCTGCCCCATCATGCCTGATGTCAGAGGGTCAGGAGAGCATCTTGTGAGCTCAGATGTAATGCAATCAGGTGCCCTTGCTGGATTAAGGTCCAGTTTGCACTGCACAGATTGTATCTGAATGATTGGGAAACTGTGATTTGGAAGCAAGAGTTGTTAACCATTTCTTCATACTGAATTATTTACACAGGGCCTCTGCCACTAAAGCTGGGCTGGCAGAAACATTCCCACTCCCTTATGGAAAACCTATAATCACCAGTGTGGTTCTGTTTTCACAGTGTGTGTCACTAGTAGTTGCACTACTGCCATATCAGCTAAAGTGAGACTGAACAAAAAACAGATTTTTTGATTCCAGGTCAGTCCAAACAGAAGATCATTATTAAATTCTTGAAGCTTAAAAGTCAACAGTCACAGAAAAAAAAAAATGTTTTTATAGAAACAGAACACCCCCAATAAACTATTAACTTTTTATTCTCACTTTGAACCAAAGATGATCTTTTGTTTTGGTTTGTCCCCACTCCACCCCTGACACTTAATCCATGTTAAAAAATAATCATCATACTTTTGTATTAATAATCATCATCCTTTTGAATTAATGAGAGTTAAAAATGAAAAATGGAACCAATTTCTCTGGTCCATTTTTATATAGTGGCTAAAGGCTATGATTGGGATAGCAATAGTGCAGTTGTAACCAGTCTTTTCTTTTCCTCTAGCTGAACTGATGCAGAAGTCTCCTCCATCTCTCATCTCTCTGGCTGGAGGGGCACCAAACCCCAACCTTTTCCCATTTAAGAGGGCTACTGTTGCCATTCAGCATGGGACTGCTATTGAGATTGGGGAAGACCTGATGAAGAGAGCTCTCCAGTACTCAGCCTCAGCAGGGTACCTGTCACAGCTGCTTGCACTTCAACATACCAATAAAAAAGGATCATAAAATCCTTTACAATTGCATTCATTCACTTGTGTTTTTAAAGCCTCTTTGTAAAACTTGTTTTACAGAAGAATTTTAACTACTTTGAATTTGCCTCACTGTTTATATTCCACTTAAAGTTTTGAGCAGAGGAGTAATTGTAAAAAAACCCAACCTAATCCTAGTTATTCTCAAGGCAGAGCATTTCCTGGCTGTATTTGGAAAAAAGTGGAAAGATCACTTCTGTGAGTGGATATTGTTCCACCTCCACCCCCTATTCCATCATTTGCAAATCATTTCTGAAATCAGACTCAGGACTGCATGCTAGATTAGGCAGTGATTTAGGGGAACAACCTAGCTTCTTTAGCCTATAGATGTGAAACCTTATTTCATTTATGTTTCAGGATTCCAGAGCTGTTGTCTTGGCTAAAAAATTTCCAACGGAATCTGCATAATCCCCCCACAGCCAACTACAGTCCTGAGCAAGGACAGATGGAAGTGTGTGTCACAACTGGCAGCCAGGAAGGCTTGTGTAAAGTAAGACCAAAAATTTTTCTATGTTAAGAGCATTTATTTTGGAAAGATGTTTATTCTTCCATCAGTTCAGTTATACTCAGCATTAAGTGTGACTGTGTAACTATATACACCCCTAATTGAGATATTTAATCCCACTAAGAAATAAGTGGTATGAAATAAATGTACAGGGCAGGCACAACCTTCCTAAAATTGATTTTTCTCTTGCAGGTGTTTGAAATGCTGATTAATCCTGGGGACAACATCCTTTTGGATGCACCTACATACTCTGGGACACTAGCAGCTGTAAGCATTCAGCTACAGAGCATTGTGCATGGTACATTTGAAATAAACAGCAGTGTAATACATGATCTGAAGGATTACATACACTGCATGTATTTACTGTATAAACATAGCTATGAATCAAGTTTTTAGAGTTTGAAAAACTAGAGTTTGAGTTTTGTTCATAAATACTAATTAGAAGCTTTTCTACTAAAAAATTCTAGTGGGTATTTAATGTGTCAGCACATTCACCTGAAGTACTTCATCATCTGATTATCCCATAGCTATATATATTTTTTTATATATATATAAATATATAAAACTTGGAATGGGCCTGAAGCATCCATATGAGTATGAAGATAAGAGTTAGGAAGAACTATACAAAAATAGAATTTGCTTCTGAAAATTCACTTATTTATGATGTAATTAAACAGCAGCTCAAAATGTGTAAGAACTGCAAGAATGCCTGGAATGGATAATATACCACAATTACAGGCTAGTCTCCCCTTGTATCAAAAGGAATTTTGTTATTTGCTGTGCTGTTTGAATCTTGTCTAATCAACTCTGCTAGGAATACATTTTGACAACACAGCAACTTGCATATTTACTTAAAAATGCAGAGCACTAAACAGTACAAATTGAAATTCCACAGAGGGGAGACAAGGGCTTTTTGTTGGTATTTTACCTGTATTTTTTCACACTGCTGTCAACATGTCACTGCAGTAGCATCATTTCCTTCTTTTGTATTGCTAAGTGTATCTATTGAGATCACATTCTTTGCCCTTTGTCAGTGAAGAGTAGCTTCTAGTTCTGGCACTTCCACTGAAGTGGAGTGTGGATTGTATGAAATGAAGGTGCTCTGAGCTTACTATCTGTAGTGAGAGCATGAGGAGCCCTAAGAGGACAATTTCAATTCACAAAATTCTACTTTCCTAGAGAAGAGCAGCAGCTGGACATAGGAGCTGCCTGTCTGTTGCCTTAACAGGGCACATAAGAGTCACATGTTAAGCTTGATAAACGTCACAGCAAATTCAGGCAAACTTTGGGATCATGAGCAAATGGAGTTGGAGATTATAAAGTCAGAAAGATTTTCTATCGATTCAATTTTACACTGCCAATGACAAAAGGAAGACCTTGGAATTCTGCCATGATGACAGCTTTGTTCCTCCTATCAACAGCTGAGACCTTTGGGTTGTAACATAATTAATGTTCCTAGTGACCAACACGGCATTATTCCCAAAGCTTTAAAAGAGATTCTATCTACTTGGAGCTCAGATGATGGGAAAAATCCCAGCTGCCACCTCCCCAAGTTCCTGTACACCATCCCCAATGGTTGCAACCCGACTGGGAACTCCCTGACTGCAGAGCGCAAGGAGGAGATTTACCAGGTATGTGGTCAGGGCAGGCTGAGCCTGGCATGTGGGAGTGGGTGAGTGGCAGTCTCTGCAGCAGAGGATGTCCCATGGGTGCTATTTGGGCACTTACTGGTCCAGCAGACATCCCTTCTAGAGCTGGTTCCTTGCAGAACCCATTTCATGGCAAGTCTTGGGGGGTGGACTGTGCATTAGATGCACTGTTGGGCAGCAGCAGCCACTGTTGGCTGATTTGCTGTGGACTGAATACAATTGCTCTGCAGTTTGAACCCTAAAGTTTAGTTCCATGTGTGTCTTTGTGCCATGTTAACTCTTATTTATTGCTTGATGTATAAATTGGTCAACTGGAAGCTTCTTTTGGTGGGGCCTCGTACATAATGAGTGAGAAATCCATAGGATCATCATATGGTAATAGGGCCAGAGGATAGAAAGAACTGCATTTATTTACAGTGCCTTTCCATTGAAATAAGCTTTACTTTTTATTCATTTCTTAGCTTGCAAGAAAATATGATTTCCTTATAATAGAAGATGATCCTTACTACTTTCTTCAGTTTGAAAAGGTAACACCTTCCCTACTTCTCAGTACCACCTTCTCTGAGGGGAGAGCTGAGCAATGTGTAGTGCAGCTTTCTTAGAAAGTGCAAGGGGAGGAGGTGTAAAAGTAGAATTCTTGACAAGAAAAAGGTATACTGAACTTGGATCATTAAAATTTGGTCATATCTTCTGATTTCAAGATCAAGCTAAAAGCTACAGGGTCCCATCTTGGAAATTATTAAAGTATCTGTTTACTGCATTAAAAAATCTTGGCAGAGAAGTCATTATTTCTCTCTCCTGAGGGCATTATACCAAAACTTGGACTGAACACTGCTCAACAATGGGCTAGGCATCAAAAAAACAACAAGGCTGATTTCTTGGTGACAGAATATTGTAATCACCTCAGACAGCTTAAACAGTCACTTGTCAGCAAGTTATTGCATTTTTCAACTTGGAATGCACAGCTGTAAAATATTTACTATCAAATTACTACTTCAAGAAATGGTGTCTTCATAGTAAAAAATAATAATAATTGCATCTTAATCTGTCCTAGCACCCTGAATTTTCTTTCTTTTTCTTCCAAGCCATGGGCTCCATCTTTCCTCTCAATGGATGTGGATGGCCGAGTTATCAGGACTGACTCTTTCTCTAAAATCCTCTCCTCTGGGTAAGGCCTGTTCCAGACTGCTCTCCATTGCCCCTGCAGAAGGCACAAGGCTGATACTTCATACAGAATGATCAGACATGTCACAGTGTTCATTCATCTCATACCTATCCACTTCTGCAACATACTTTTGAATCCAGTTTTTCTCAGTCCATTCACTTCTCATGTCATTTAACTCCAGATTCTGTTTCTTTTCTGATGCTGATAGTTAAGCCACTCTCTCATGCAACCCATTTTTGCAGACACCCTCTAGGCAGACAGACAGATGCTGGATTGCAGCTCTGTTCCCAGAATTCCCAGGAGCCTTTTTCTCCTTTTTCCATTTATTTCCCCTTTTCCCATTCCTGCAGACTCCCTGAACTTGTAATAGAGGAGTGATGGCATCACAGTCCACCAGCTAGTCAAGGGTTGTACTCATCTCTCCTCTTCCAGCCTTACAGTTTTTTCAGGCTACTTCAACCCCTGAAAAACTCAGCTGGCTGCTTTTATTTCACCCAAGTCAACCTAATGGATTTTTAACTTGCTTTTGTTTATTACCCTAATAGCTATAAGAAAGAAATGTGAATTCTGCACTGGCAGCTACTGGATTATAACCCCATCCCTGAGAAAGGGAGGAGACAACATCACACCAAGTGTGATCACACTTTCAGAACTGACACTGCAAGAAGGCATGGGGTGGTTTTATCTTTTATATATTTAAATATAAATATATTTATTTAGCCAGTCTGTAAAGATGGGTCATGAGAACTGAAGCATGAGTAAGAATGTAGCTTCTCAGTTTAAACTCCATTTATTCTACAGGACTGAAAGGGATTGAAGGAGTAAAGCTGTTTGCCATTTCCCATCTGTTTTTCATAAAGCCTGAGCATTCATGATTTTTCATGACATGAAAGCCTATCTTTCCTTCTCTTTGATCCATGTAATCTTTATGGTTGCAGAGGAAAGTTTACAAATGTGGGGTATGTCCCAAGGTCTCAGAACTAAGCAGCTACAATAAGCATTAAAAACCTTTAGATGTTTTTATTTCATGACTTTGCTACTCAGCTCATAAATTGCCTAAGCCTGGGGCTTAGGGCAGTACTGAGACAGAGATAAATGCATAAAAAATCCTTACATTATCAATTAAATCATTACATGTTTTCCCAGCTATAAATTAAACCATAACTCATATAAAGCATTATCACATTGAATTTCTATAGTAACTTTTTCTTTGATTTTTCCTAGGTTAAGAATAGGTTTTCTGACAGGTCCCAAGCCTCTTATTGACAGAGTTATTCTGCACATTCAGGTTTCAACAATGCATACTAGCACCTTCACACAGGCAAGTACCAAACTGCCAGCTGACTTGTTTCTGAAAAGAAGAGAGCATATTCCCAATTGCAAGAAGCCACAAACAAACACTTTGCACTGCAGCAGTTGCTCTGGACTTCTGCAGTTTTTTGTGACAAGCACCTACAGCATCAGTTCTGCCAAAGGAAGAGACACCACCATAGAAATTATGTCTAGAAGAGTCTCTCAGTGCATGGAAAGCACAGTTAGTATGCCCTTAACACTCAGATTTAAAGAACCAAGATCTAAAACACTTTCTGTCTCTTGCTAGTAGGTTCAGTTGAAAAACCTTGATGTAAAGCATACACTGGAAGAAGCACTTCATTTTTTTTTGTGGTTTCATTCTACTCTGCAACACCATCAGCCCACAGAGACATTACAAAGCAGGTTGCAAACTATAGCCCCTCTAAGAGTAGTAATAACGTCATTGAACACATCTAATTACAGCTTCCAGCATCCATTAGTTCATCAGAGGCAATATTAAAGCAGGGTAGCTGTTAAAAGCAGGAAGGTAAAGCAATGTACATTGCCTTCCTTTTTCTCCCTGATTACCATCTTTATCTTTCCATCCATTTTTCCTTCCCCCTACCCTGGCTTCCAAACACTGCCATGCTCCTCAGCAAGAGCAGTCGCATGGACTACAGCAGCCCCTTGCTGTGGCCACCTATCAAGGGCTCCAGGACACCCTGCAGGCAGTTTTTTGCCTGGGGAATTCTGCAGAACCCATCAGGCTGTGTAGCTTCTGTTGATTGCACAACAGGCCTGTTTAAAATACCCTGTTAACAATGTGCTTTATTTCTTCAGATTATGATATCACAGCTGCTTCAGCAATGGGGAGAAAAGGGTTTCTTGGAGCACATAGACAGGTAGGGTCATGTCATATGCTGAATATCATCTATCATTCTTCTTCTTGGTACCCTCATAAAACATTCCTCACAGCCAGCAGCTCAGAAAAGGTGCATCTGCATAGGCCACATGGGTGAGGCAGGTCACTGAGAGTGTTCACACAAGAGGCCTGAAGGGGCTCAGTCTGAAGTTGCACACAGGTAGGTGTCTACTCCATTTCAGGTGTCTACTCAGATGCCATTAGAACCCTAAGCTGCCTCCTCTGGGGGAGTGTGTTACACTCTGCAGAGGCCTGGAACAGGAATGTAAGCAACAGAAAAAGTTGTTTTATCTCACTGTAACAGCCACTTCTGTCCCCTGAGCACCTGCCTGGTGCCCATCCTGTAAACATCAATATATATAAAAAAAAACCAAACCAAAGTACCAAAGCAGACACAGCAGCCCTGGCTGCTGATTGAAGGATGAGGAATACAAAAGAGAGGCTTTTCAGAGAAACTTGGACAACACTTAAATTCAACTTTCAGCAGTTCAAAAAAATAGATCCCAAAAGCATCTCAACACTTACCTCCTCCCTGGAGGCCAGAAAGCATTCTTGCTTAAGCCACAAGACTGTTCCTTCTCCTCAGCTAAGAGAACAGGGCAGCTAGAGGGTGGCTGCTGCCCTTTATAACCTCATCTCAGTTGCCAGGTGGCTTGCTGAGGCCCCACAGCTGCCTGCCATCACTTCCAGGTGCTTCCATTTGGATAAGGTGGACTTGTTAGATCCTGCCTTTGAGTAAGAGCTACAGCTGGATTTTTGTGGAAGTCTTACTAGCACTTAAAATTTCATTTCAATGTGAGAGAGATAAAATAAAGTCAGAAATCTTGCAACAGAGTTTGTGATGTGGTAAATGGAATCATAGAATCATAGAATGATTTGGCTGGGAGAGACCTTTAAGATCAATACTGAGATTTCCCATTTCATGCAGAGTACAGCAATTGGCACAGGCTGAGTCTCAGAACTATATAAGCCTCTGGTGGTGCTGGAGACACACTGGAGCATTCAAGGGAAACAAATGGGCTCTGAAGTACTTGTAAGATCATGACTTGGAGTTGCTGGTTTCCTTTCAGAGTGGTGGAGTTCTACAGGACCCAGAGGGATGCAATGCTTAGTGCTGCTGACAAGTGGTTAAAAGGTCAGTGAGCACAGCTAATTAATTTTCTTTACACCTGTTTATCATCTCTGTGGTCAAGAAACATCACTAAAGTTCACCTCTTGATTCCAGTGGTAAGGACTATAAACAAGTCAGTGATGTTAAATATTACACTTCAGAAAAATTATCTAGTGCTGGTGTTGTCATCCTTTTCTGCTGGGACAAGAGATGGTGATGAGGAAAAAAATCTCACATGCTCTTTGTAAAACTGCTTTATAAAGTAACATGGTATTTCACTCCACTATGTTCTTACACTTTTTATGTTGAAAATCCTTGTCTGAAACAGGCAGATTTAGTGGCCTTAATTTAAAGGAAGATCTAAGCAATTAATTCAGCAGTAGTGATGACTTTTTTTTGTCAGAAATCAATTTCAAGTATCCCCTTTTGTGGTTAATCATGGAGCACAGAAAGAATTTGATCAACAGTAATGCAATTACAGTTAGTGACTCACTCCTTTTAGTCCCAGGGGAATCAGCAATGAATGGGTAAGATCTACCCACCTACTTTAGATAGTTGTTCAGACAAAAAAAAAAGAAATACTTCATATCTAAACCCCCAGAATTAGCAAGCATAAGTGCATAACATTAATTATGTGGTGCCCAAGTACCCCTGTTCCATGGTTAAATACATCAAGGAAGAGGTGGAGAAGATGTCAAGTCAAATAAATAGTTTCACTGAGGCAGCAAGTCTACAGGAGCAGGGGATCTGTGATCTGATCAGCTAAAGGTGGGGCAGAAATCTCCTTGATTTCCAACCCAGATGATGTGATGATTCCCTTCTTTTCTCTCTCTTCCCCAGATGTGGCAGAATGGTACCCTCCTGCTGCTGGCATGTTCTTGTGGATCAAAATTAAGGGCATTTCTGATACTCAGCAGCTGATAATGGAGAAAGCTTTGCAGAAAGAAGTAACACCTATGGTTTAATGGCATATGATGTTCAAATGAAATGAGTGGAGGATAAGATGGGTTTACCACATCTGCCTGTACACATCAGGCATTGTCACATAGTGACTCATTTGTATTTTCATATCCCTATTCAGACTTTTCTATTTAATCAGCTTATTTAAATTTAAAACATTGTGCAGTACAATGTCAGGTATCCACCATACAGTATTAATATCTCTATCTACATGAATGATGGCTCACCACTGTAGCTTTTAATGAAAGAAATTAACTGTGATTTTATTGTAATTGTAAGAGCCAGACCAGTGTCCTGAGTAAATTACATCCCACCTCACTGCTGCTTCTAAACATTGCTGAGATAACCTGCTAGCCCACCAGCCTGGGCAGCCAAAACTCAGAGCTCTTTGATTTTCTTAAAAAAAGTCTGGTTCTATGGTGCATATTTTTGGTTTGTCATTTTGAAGAGAGTGAATATATTATGCTGTGTTCTGAGAACAGTGTTTCAGCAGTGAGCCTTCTCTAGTGGAATTTAACATGCTTTCAAGCTGTAGAAGTGGTGATAACTGGGTGCCTAATCATTTTTCCTTAGGTGTTACTGGTTCCTGGAGGAGCATTCAATATTGATCATTCAGAGCCAAGTTCTTATGTCAGAGCCTCCTTCTCTCTGTGCTCTCCAGCCCAGATGGATCTGGTATGTGAGATTATGATTTTATTTGGATGTTCTTATCAAGGCAGGTTCTCACATAATAATGCTCCCTTGTTTTTACTTGCTGCTTCAGTGTTTTCTTGGATGTTGGTGTAGGGGTTTTAGTACTTAGGTGATTCAGCAGAGTTTTGAAGCAGTGTTAGCAGTTTCTGAGGCAAGATACTCATATCCAAATGACTTGAAGAGTGCCAAATGTTTAGGACCTCTTAAAATATTCTCTGTATCTCATACATGCACTGAATCCTCCCAGCCATTATTCATAAAGGCTTTACTGAAGTCAGGAAGTTCTGTTATTTGCTTTAGCATTATCAGCCAATCTTTTATTTTTCCAGACTTTCCTGTGATTGAATTATCTGTTTTCTTTTGTGTGTGTGTTGTCATCATTCCTTTATAAGAAAGAATAATTGGTTTTCTTTCATACTATTGATATATATGTTGCATCTCATTTCTCAGGCACTCATCTTCTATGTATTTTAGGAATATATGGGATGTTATTTGGCTGTATTTGCAAAATCAGTGGGAAGAAAGATAGGAAACATTTATCCTTATTTATTTGAGTTAATATTAATTTAATTCAGGTGCTTGAAACAGTTCAGTGTCCACAATTTACTTACATTCAGTTGTGCAGGTTTGTAACAGATGAGCTCTTTGGCTGCGTCTCTTTCTCCTCTCCTGTATTCTATTTCTTCCTTCTTTATAAAGATTCATAATCACACTTGAAAGTCAAACTGTATCTTCCAGATGCTTCCCCCCTCAACTGTTCTTCTGTCACCTTTGGAGCCTCAAAGCCCTGATATTAAGATAAAAGAGACACTCAGGGATCACTAGTTGTATTAAAAGTACAACTGTTCAGTTTCATCTGAACTCTGAATAGTCTTTGAACATCAATACATGTATTTTTCTGTTGCAGAAAACTCAGCCTTTTACTTCCTATCAGAAAAGTGGAACCTTTGTCCAGTCAAAGCTCATACATGTTGTTACAAAAGGAAAACAGAGAATATCAGCAGAATTTTGCACTGTGAAGCACTGAGTTTGTACATGGTTAGGGTAGCTTTACAGGTTTGCTGTGTTTCCTGTTCTACTGGAATATAAACATGAACCCTGTTTGTGTCATTGCAGGCCTTCAAGAGACTGGCTGGTCTTATAAAAGAAGCTTTGTGAAGAAGTTACACAGGGCTCTTGCAGCAAAATCATCTCCAGAAAATACTCCTTAAAATTAGGGTTTCATCAGAACACTTCAAAAGCAAGCACAATGCAGTGGATGTTTCCTTAGATCATTTCAGATCACTTAGAAAAAAAGCTACAAATAGTGAAAACCAATGTGCCTAACTTTTTTTGACTGAACATTACATTACTAAATTTATTCCAATTTAGAAACATTTAAAATACTCAAAACCAAAATGTTCTGTTTCCCATCAAATCGATGGTTTTCTTAGATTTTAATTGATTTTTATCCTGGCTTTTGCTTTCCATTTGGGTTGGGAAACAGGGAAATCAGTTACTTAGGAAGTTGCACCTGAAATGGTTTTAGTCACTATTATTTAATCCCAGCTGATACATTCCTGCAGTACCTTGTATTGGAATTGTTTTCCTCCTGGTCCTGCTGTATGGTATCTGATTTTGAAGATGTGAAGATCAGTATTTAATTTTACTGAAGTTTTGTCAGATAAAACTGGTGTAGGGATATTAAAAAATAGAAACTCATCCAGCAAAATTAGGTTGTGATTACAAACCAAACTGTTTGGCCTAAGGTCCCTTGCACTTTGCATGGGTTTTGCAGCTCTTTTTTATGAGAGGCTTTCCACTTCAGCCTGTGAATAATGACTGTGTAGCTGTGTCAGGAAGCCTCTGTTGTGCAGAGGCAGGTGGATGTGCTCACAGAACTGCTCTCTCAGTCAGATGTGGTTTGGAGCAGAGTGGAACTGCACAGGGACACAGTGGAGTGGACAACACCCCGACACTGCCAGGTGTGCAAACCAAGCAAAATGGAAAAAATAAAGAAATATTTTGCTCTGTAATCCATTGGTGGTTGTTGTCCCAAATGTCTGATTCTTGGCAACATGGACAAAAACCTTCAGAAAGTTTTAACAGATCCTCCAAGGCTTGTGACTTGTTTTATTTGAGTGAAAACTCTCTGCTTTTCCACCAAGAGCAGATGGTTGATGCCTTATGTGCAAGTGTGCAGAATCTCAAAGTAAAAGTGTCTTCAAGAAACCAAGCAATCCTTCAGCAGCTCAGGTATCTCAACCAAATAATATTCAGGCACAACCTTCCTTAACTGGAAGTTTCACAAGAGTCATGTTTTAGTATTAGCAATAATTTCCATTTTCTCTTTTTCTGCTAGTTATAAATGGCATATAAAAGTAGCAGAGATGTGTGCCTTGTCCAGCACCTCTCCTAGCATCAGGATCATTCCAGTGCCTTCTGTCCAGCATCACCTTTTCTCTCTAAGCAGGGCTGCTTAACAACAAGTGTTGTGTTTCAATTCAGTTTCTTAACTACATGCAGAAGTATTGACAGCTCTGCTGCATCAAAAAGGCAATTTCTGTCTTGAGTTCAACTTAGAAAATCATTTTATACAACAATAAATTTATGTGTCTTGTAAGTAATATATTTTTACAAAGGAATAAATATAAATGTCATTTAAGACTGATTTTTGTTCTCAGGCAAATGCTACTGTCATTGTCAAATACTATTGTCATTTGGCCAGACCTGAGTTAAGAAAACATAATCAAAACAAAAATAATCATCATTATATTGCTGATGCATTGAATGCAACTCTTAATTTCCAGAGATCTAAATGTTAATTTAGTAGAATGTAAGCAAAATGTAATTCCATTTGCTATATATTAGATGCTTTTGCTATCAGCTAATTTAATTTAGAGTTTGGTGGTTTCTTCCCTTGACTGTGGTAAAGAATCTAAAATGAAATACCCTGAATGATGCAATTAAACAATGGCAGTGAAATCTTGTATGCACATTCTGTTTCCTTGAACCTCTTAAAGCAGAGTTCCTGGTCTTCTGGGAGAGAGCATTTGCTGGGATTAAATGTTCTTGGAGGAAGCCATTTAGAGATGAGCAGAAAAGGGTGGGCAGCAGGCTCACATGGAAAAAAATAGTGTGGCAAATAAATAGTGTGGAAAAAAATTGTGCTTGGGCTCTGCTGGCTAGTCAGGCTGTTGGCAGAGGAAAACCACCTGGAAATTCTGCCCAAACAGCCCCTGTGTGTGACCCAAACAGTTCTGTGGTACAGGAGACATCAATCTCCACCCATCCTCTGCACATCACATTGTTCCACATGTTGAGGCCCATGTGCCACACCCTGCTCCGGCTTTGCAGGTGTTCCAGATGTTCAAGAGGGGAGCAGCTGTGTCCTGGGAGGATGGAAATGTCCACAGCTTCAACCTCATTCCTGAATATAAAAATATAATAATATTATATAAATAATACATTGACAATGTCTCTGTTCACGCAGGTCACATCTGAAGAAAAACATTTCACTTTTACACCAGAGCCCTTCAGCACAGCAGTGATTAATGAATCATTCAGAAAAAAATTGATGAACAATTGATGAAACATTCTATAATTCTCTGGCCACGTTTAATTCTCTCCCTAGCAATTCCACAGTAACCCATTTAACTCATGTTAGCTGAGTTGCAGACAGGACTTCTAGAAAGCAACATGCACAGATGATTCAGGGATTGATCTCTGTGGGTGTCAGTCACGTTGGCAAGTGATGTTTGGTGTGAACAAGAGCTCCAGTGACTCAGGAATTTCAAAGCCAGAGGAAATCATCATCAGCTTTATGAACACAACACTTTATCAAGGTAGTCCTGTCACCAAGTCCTGTCTAAATTCCTAAAACAATTACATGGTTTCAATGTCCTCTGATAAAATCCATATAAAGGTTTCATGACTCGGTCTCAGAATTACATGGGCAAGAGGAAATCTTGGCCATGTGCTCATGAGCTTCCTGGATGAAATGTTGCCCATGCAGACACACACTGCCTCTGGGGACTAGTGACAGTGGAAAAGGTGTTTTGCAACAGCTCAGGAGCATGCTCTGCCCTTTCACTGTTCAAAATGAAGTGATTCTCAGGACAAATGAAGTGACCAGCACATACTGATTACACAGGAGAAGTGTTACATGCACCATAATATGCCCATTACATAGGATTTTTTGACATGTGTCAGATATACTAATGGGTCTGAAGAAGGAATTAAACACAAGGATTTGGAACAGCTCCACACATGAATATTAAACACAGTGTCTGCATGGTCCAGAGCAGGAGTTCTTAATCCAGTGACTGCCTGAATGAGGGAGGAGCTCAGAGGATCACTAAATATTTCCCCATTTCCTATGCTCCTGCTTCTGCCATTCTCAAAGACATAATGCTGGACATAATACACATTATCATGACAGTCTGTGGACAGAATGTCTTTTACCCTTTCTATCTGCAGCTGCACATGGGTGGAATGAGTTGCTTCTTTGGAACAGTATGTTGGTTATGTACTGAAGCAAAAAAACAGTCCCAGCAATGTAAAAGTTTGGCCTGTGTTTCCTGGTTGTGTCTGAGGAACTCTGAGGGACTCTCTTCATTTTCTGCATCCCCATGCAGCTAACAATTGCTACCATCCTTTGCAAAGAACTTGGATTGATGCTATTGGTGTTCCCAGGTACATGTAATTAGAGAATCACAGGATCACAGAATTTCCTAGATTGGAAAAGGCCTTTAAGATCATCTAGTCCAATCATTAACCTAGCACTGAGAAGACCCTGACTAAACCATATCCCTCAGCACTATGTCTATACAATTCTTAAATTCCTCCAGGGATGGGGACTCCACCACTGCCCTGGGCAGGCCATTCCAGTGCTTGATAGATAACCTGCTC
>JANHGL010026252.1:10568-22371 GCA_024611195.1 Ceyx melanurus | reverse complement strand
CAGCCTGGGCTAGTTGAGGGTGTCCCTGCTCCCTGCAGGGGGCTGCACTAGATGCCCTTTGGAGGCCCTTTCCAGCCATAAACATTCTGTGATTCTAAGATGGGTCCCTTGCAGGTATTTTCTGTTTTCTGGCTGGTGGAAGGAACAGCACATCCACACGGAAGCAAGGCAATGCTGGAGCTGTGTGAAGCCCCCACAGTGGCTGATGCTTACACAGAGACACAAAGCAGGGAAAGGGGCCATTTCTGTTTGGTTGGGAAGGGTGGGTGCCTCGTTTGTCACTTCTTGGCAGTATCACCATTTCATTTGGGGCTGCAGTTAGCAGGGGAACTCACCAGTGCATCTTGGCTTCCTCTGCAGCCACTGCCCTTCTCCTACCTTGCTTCTGGGCAGGGAAGGGCACCCTGGTGTCTCCTACATTACTTCCAGTTTTCTTAGAAGACACCTCTCCCCCCAAAGAAGTAAACCCAGAAATCACATGTAATCACCCCCCCTAACCTGTAAACTCAGTGCTGTAATAACAGACAGGAGCCAATTACAGAGCTCTCTGGGTGTTGCCTTAATAATTCATGTGGTTCAAGGGAGTGTAGGTTTACACCAGCCTTTAACACCAATGTAAATGAAGGTTTTGCTGCAGATTTGTAGGAGCCACAGTAGCCTCTGCATTCCTGGCCACACCACCAAGCATTGTCTTTGGGAAAACAGGGAGCTGTGGGGTTCCCAAGTGATTTTTACAGCTATGCCAGCCCTCACAGCTTCAGAGCTTTTTGTTTTAACATGACAGGCTGTTTGCTGTACGTGGGAATCAACACATGCCATTATCTCTCTGAGGTGATGCTCTGCAAATAGCCATTCTCACACAACACATTGTCTTCAAGCCTGTCAGCTTTACATTTGAACCTCTTCAAATGTGATTTTGCCTACTCCCCTTCCTCAGGAAAGAGAGGAAAAGGGGGTTTCTGTCTGTTGGGAGCTGACATGGAGCACTGCCATCCTCTTCCAGTGAGCAGAATGGGGAATGCTGACATGGCTTGTGTCAGGATCTCAACCTTTTTGAGCTTCATTAGGGGGAGAAGCCACAACGTGGCCTAAATGCTCAAAAATCAGGAAGCAAAGTCAAGACCCCTCCTTTTTTGTTGTTGGTAATATTTAGTTCATGATTATTAGCAGCAAGTTTTGCATGCTGGGTTTTATGTCAGCACACTCTTGAGTAGCTCTATGAGACATTTCCTCTGCATGCCAAAGTACCTGAGTGCTGGTTTCCTAGCAGCCTGATGGCTTATTAGGAACACTTAAACTGTTAGAAGAGTGCATTAGAAACTGGTGCATGCTTTTTGTTCTGTGTTCTGCAGGGCCTCGGTAGTTGAAAAGAGAGACATTACACTGAAACAAGTGGAAAAGCTACAGCAGATAAAATTCCACTCACTTTAATCAGGTTTTGCCAACTGCAGCTTATTTTTCTTAGAAAATGAAGCCTGGCTTCTGAGATCAGTCACAAGTGACTGATGAAAACAGAAAATGCCAGGCTCTGCTTCTGTAAGCCACTGTTAAGTTCACCGTGGTGAAGATCATTAAAGAAAAAGCATTTTTTTTCCTCCCTTAAAAAAGCAAACAAAAATTTAAATTATCATGATATATATAAAAACCAAGTACTATCAAGCATACACAAGCATATAAAGGTTCCAGCCAGGGAGAAGAAAAAAAAATGCCATCTCTCTTTGAAGTTGTTGTTGGTGTTTTTAGTGGCAGATTGCAGTTTACTTCTGTGCTGTTTAAATGCAGTAGAACTGCTGCACCCCAACCTTTGATTCTCAGCCTGGCTTATGAAGTAGTTACCAGAGAATTTTGAATTCACTTGTGCATTTCATCTTTGGTCTTGAGCTGCAGCAATAAACAACCTTCCACCTCAGGATTCATGCTGGAGACAGCTGCCCATCAGCCCAGCTGCTGTTGGCAAAGCAGTCATTCTCAGGGGGGAGGGTGTCAGCTGTGCTGGGGAGCTCTTGGTGCTTGTGGGGCAGGAATCCCAGCCAGAGTTCTGTCCATTCCGTGTGGGAATGGTGCTGTTCTGTTCATCATCTGTGTTCCTGCCTCCCACCCCACTTGGGGCCACACTGCAGAGAGAAGTGCTGCCCTGGTTGCAGCTCTCCAGGCCTGCTGGGGAGGGGGGCAAGCCAGGCAAGCAGGTGGTCTGGCTCACTCACTGCCTCTTGGTCTCCTGTGCTCACCTCCCTCCGAAGGAGCTGAAGGGAAATGTGAGAAGAGCCCTGGGGGTGAGTGAGAATCGTGGCTGAGGCACTGCCCTGAAAATCAGAGATGCCAGCTTCATTATTTCCCATTTGAAGAGGCTTGAAACAATTTCAGGAGTGAGCCTGATATGTCTTTAAAGAAATGACCTCCCCCTGCAATTCCTCATCTTCCAGAGAGGTTTGCTGCAGCAGCACGAGGGAGAACAAGATGAGCACAGCCCCAGGAAGGGACTTTGTTTTCCCTGCCCAGATGGATGGCTCCTGTAGCAAACTTTCCCTCCCTGGGTAGCCAAGCCCAAGCAACCTCTCAGGTACCAGAGGAGTTGAGGTATTTACAGTAATGCAAACCCCTCTCCCCCCATCCTCCAGGACAGCTTTCTGTCCTGCTGCCAACGTGCTTTACAGTATTGACACCCAGGGTGTGGTTTAAGTGTAGCTGCTGAAGTCCAAATGGTTGTGCAAGTGGCAGATGTGGACAAGCACATCCCTCACCCTGAGGGCCTCTGTGTCTGGTCACAGCAGCACTTCTCACTTGTCTTCATCCACTTCTGCTTTATTTGGCATGGAAATATTATTGCTTTCCCTTTAGTTAAAAACTCAAGGACAATTGATAAAGGGTGACATTAGACAGAAGTACACAAAGCAGCAAACTAAGGAAAAAGGAAATTCTGGTGTGGATAGTATTGTTCTTTGTGAGAGTTTTTTGTACTTTACCTGTATGTACTTTACCTGTGATGGCTCCTCTGTTTTAAGCTTCTCTTAGTCTCATGTGGCTAGACAAGGCACAATTTAATGGCTCTGAATACACCTTGGAAGAGCTCCCAACATGTTTATGGTTCTACTTTTGGTTGGTTGGTTTCAAGCTCTACCTTACCCATAGCTTTGAGTGCTTCCCAGGAGCCCAGTGTACTGCTCACCTTGTGAAATTCCTGCTTGACTTTCCCAGACCATCCTCTTCCTGTGAACTGGCACTCCCATCATGCTTTCAAAGAAGAAAATTTGGGGAGAATGAGAACCTGGTGTGATCCTTGCTCCTGGCTAGAAGAGACAGTAGTGCTATCAATCACCACAGCACCTTACCCTGGGGCAAGAAAGAGTAAGAAGTGATAGTTAGTGTAAAACAAGCACCACTTCTCATGAGAGTCAAGTAACTGGGCTCAGAGCAGAACCAGGTGAGACTTGGCAACACCCATCACCTGCCAGGTGTCTGCAGCCTCAGAAGAATTGAAAGGCACATGTAAAGGTCTCAGATATTAAATAATAATGAAACAAAAAAACCCAAACCAGATCAAAGCTTTTAATTTCACTCTTAAGTGCTTCATGCTTCCTCTCAGAAATTCTTACCAAAGACAGGCAGATGTCACTGCCTCCAGGGGCCTCAACTTGTGGCTTCTCAATTTGCATTTACTCCACAAGTTTGCCTTCAAAACACTATGGTGTAAAAGAGCAGGTGGGTTTTGCTAAGGCTTTGCTAGGTAAGACTCTGCTCAGTGTCATCCAGTGACAGGACAAGAGCAATGGGAGCAAGTTGGAGCACAAGAGGAATCCTGAAACTGGAATCTGAAATCCACCTCAGACCCAAACCTCTTGGGGTTTCAGTTCAGTTCCTCCAGCTGTGGAATCCACAGGAGCCCCAGACCATTGCTACCCCAGGAAAAGGCAGGGGGGCTTACACAGGCTGCTGGCAGCATGCAGGGAAAGGAGGATGCAAATGGCAGCAGGCAGAGGGTGCAGCTTTGAAGGTGTGGGAAGGACACAGAGAAAAGACAACACTGGTAGGTGGAGCAGGGGGAGAAGATGTTTCTTTGGAAGCTTTTGAAACAGAAAAACTTAAAACACCTTACTACAGCCCTTGCTATTTTAAAGTTTTGGGTCAGTGAATTGTTAAAAAATCCATCCATCCGAAGCCTCTTCCAGCACTTCTGCAGAAACCCAGTTCAGACACTGAAGCTGTTTAGTGCACCAACACTATTTAGTGTGGTTTAGTGCATTTTACACTTGCTTTTTATTGTCCCATTAATTAAAGGGATCATTTTCATATCAGAAAAGACTGTAAACTGCTTTTCTGTGCAATTAAAGGTTGAGCTGCAGAAATAATTTGAGAGTACAATTCAGTATTGGGGAACACAAGAGGAAAAGAAATCCTGATTTCAGATGATGCTTGGGGAGGTTGGAACAAATGTCTGGGGTACAATACTGCTTGTCTCCCCAGCCCTGCAGCAGGGCAGTGGGCATCAGAAGTGGAGCTGGGCCCTGGGCAAGCCTGGGCTGTGGCTCAAACAGGTGGATTTCTGGAAGAGCTTCACCCTTTCTGAAAGAACACCACCAACACTGAGCCTTGATTTTGCTTTTTGAGTTGGCATGCTCCAGCAGAAATATTTTAGGCACAAAGGGCAGCAGAACTTGTGTGCCAGCATGCTGGGTGTAGCTCTCCAGCTTGCAGAGGCACTGACCTGCCTTTCCAGGGTGCATGGATAAATGCAAAAAGGCAATTCACTGCTGGTGAAAATGAGCATTACTCCAGCTTTCCCTCATTTTCTTCCCCCATGCCCCAGTGCCACCAGGGCCACTTGACAAGCAGGAGAGTTGGCAAAGCTGCACTTGCCAGGGTTGGGAAGACGACTCTTCCAGGAACAGGGGTGCAGTGTGACTATACCACTACAAATTATATATACCATTATATATTTAATATATTAAAAGTTTATAAGGCTCTGAGAGTTTCAGTGATGGATGCTGCTAAGGAGTGCACCACACACAAACATTTCCTCTGCACATCTGTAAGTGACTCATTTGGGGAAGTTTCTGGTAAGAACTGTGAAGAGCTCCCTGGTTAATGACTTGGTTCAATATTCCTACTTTTCTTGATAGATTCAAGGTAGAAAAGGATTCCCTTCCCCCTTCAGTGCTTGTTGCTAGAGACATCTTGACAATCAGAGTAACCTTGGGAACAATTTTCAACTGCTAACAGCTCAGTAAACTACAATGCTTAGGCAATTTATTCCCTGTGTACTGTCAGCTAGGAAACACTTGATTTCTCATTCCATGACTGCATTTTATTGTTTTAAAACTGAAATCCAGCGTGTGTGTTTCCAGCAGATTATCTCCATAATCACTTTCTTTCTGCTATGGAAATGATCTGAAAATTGTTCTTTGCTGGGAGAGAAGAGTTCACAAGGCCACGCGGTACAAAAGCCCGAATCGTGCAATTATCATCTGTAAAGAGAAACTGTTATCAAAGTAACTGCAGGGGACACCTCCAGGACTCCTCTTAGAGGCAGGAAATTTGAAACATATATTTCTCTAACGCGATTTTCACTCCAAACCCTTCTGAATAATTCATGAGAGCCGATTTAATGCCACAGTTAAGCCTGGCACTCGGGACAGAGATCGGGGGCTCTGGCCTCGGATGGAGGGTTTCAGCAGTTCCTCTGGGGTAGGGGGCACAGAGCTGGGGTCTTCTCAGCAGGAGGGATCTGCTACCCACATGCCTTTGATTTGGGAAGTGCTCTCTCTGTGATGGGCAGGTTTGCAGGGGAAGATTCAGAGAGGTGAGTGCCTTCCTTCCTTCTGTCTCAGGGAAGGAGGAGGGTAAAGGGGAGCAGGAGCCCCCCACCCCCTTCCCTCACTCTGCTCCCCCCAGACTGCTACCAGCAATCAGCCACAGCCTCGATTTCTCTTCAGCAGCACTGAATCCCCACCCTGGCAGGTAACAGATGTTACCCATTCTTTAAAGGAAGACAGCACCTCAAGATGAGCAAACACCATTTTGGTCTCCATTCCCTAAATGAGAGGAGCTATAGATTGCTGGAAAATGGTAGTTTATAGGACTCATCAGCCTTTCATTCCAAAGCACTTTTCTAATGCCAGGTGCCCCCTCTTTTTAGCAAAGTTATGGTTATTTTAGCAAGACTAATGCAGGTTATATAGATATCTATATAAATATATAGATATATTTAGACCAAGGTCAGAGAGTGGCAAAATACTCAGTGAATTCCCACAGGTCACACTGATCCCTCATAAGAACAGAGTGATGTACAGCAGCCAAGGTGCTGAGCAGTGCTGAGTGCAATTGTGTTTGTAACACAGCAAGGCTAGCAGCCTGTCACTGCTAACTCAGAATTCAAACTGATGAGGTGCAGCACAAAACTACAACAGTTTTATCCTTGGCAGTCCCCTTTTTTTTCGGAAATAATCATTAATATTTGTTAATTATTCTCTCTATTATATATGGTACTTAACTGAGAGTCACAGATGTTAGTTGCAGAAGTCAAAGAACTGATTGAAGACATTTGAGGGAGTGGGGCAAACATAGCAATGTGACAGGAGAAGTTGGTCCTAACACTAGTCCCAAGCCTCTATTTCTCAAGCTGTAACCATTGCATAATGCTACAGATGACATCTACTGGGCAAATGAAGGCTTGGCACAGCCAGCATTCCACAACCTTCTGAATCCAGCTGACAAGAACAAATTCTCTCTGCCTTCTGCAGTAAGATTCTACTTACCTTTTTTTACCACTGGTTGATTTTCTTTTGCCTTGCAGGCAACTAGAATGTTAACTTCCTTACACTGCCCCATTACCAATTAGTGGTAAATGATGAAATAGCAGCTAAAGTTCATCAAATACAAGTGATATTAATGGCATAGTCAGAAACAAACCACTGAAAAATCTCCCTTATGTTGGCTGATGATTCACATTGGGACTAATAATAGGCTTTCAAGATATTTAAATGATATTAGGGATATTAACCTTTTATTGCTTTCAAGAGAAAGTGATTTGAAGAGCAAATTTCTACCAGCCCAAAGTGCAAAAGCATTAGTACATTAGGAGTACTCTTCTCAAAGCTACTCTATGTTCTGGATTATACAATGATTTAACTCCATTGATGAAAACTCTAAGTATTTAGAGGAAAAAAACCCTAAAGATTATGGCTCCCCATTTGAATTTAGGAGAAGAAAAAAACTTCCACACACTTTACACATGCAGCTACAGTGATTAAATGCATGTGTTAACCTGCAGGCATCATTAGTTAGCTGCTGCACAACTCTAATTAACCAGGAAACACTTTATTCTCCACAGTAATTGCAAACCTGATGTGTCACAACTGCCCACACCCTTTTGTGTAAAACAAGATGCTTAAATAAATGGGAAAATAGTTTAGAAAGTTTAGTATCGTTAAAATTTTCTCCATCTTTGTTAACTTAGTAGGGAAATTTCTAACAAACTTGCATTCAATGAAAACAAAAATAAGAGATAAAAAGATAGAAACACAAGCAAAGAAGAAAGCTGAACATTCAAGAGTGGTCCACAACTTAGCTCTTAGTCCCCAGAAGAAGGGACAGATTGGCATTGAATGTCATGAAGGTTAATAATGTACCAGTTTTGTCAGCTGCTTAAGTTTAACAAGGGGATTCTTCCTTTTCCTCTAAATGTGATTTTGCCATGAAACTATCACCTACAAAAACAAATCCTTTATCCCCACCACTTCTTGCTTGCAACTCCAAGGGGACCCTGCCTCTCTAGCAGGCAGGTGCACTGCAGAGTAAAGATCTACATCTTATAATCTAAGGTTAATTAATGAGTTGCCATTAATCTAAAGTTAAAGGATTTGGGCCTACTTTTGAAATGCAAGCCTTTTTCTTCTGTAGGAGCTATTACTGTATTGCTGTAGCATCCTTGGGCTAGAAGGAGCTGTTTCATTAAGTAAGGGGGTTGAGACTGCAGAGAAATAAGGATTTTAAGGTTTTTTTTCCTCCTTCCACAAGCCTGCATCAAACCTGGAGTGTTCAAAACCTGTATCTAGTGATTACAATTCATCCCACTTCATGAAATTACCACAAGTACCTCTTGCACTACTCAAGGCTGAGCTCATGGAAGAATTAAATTGCCTCTTACATGTAAGAAGGTTGATGCTTGCAGGTAAAAACTGGGATTATGAGGAGAGTGCTCTGTTAAAGTTTGAATTGTGGCAGGTTTCCCAGCACACCCATCTGCAATGAATAGAAATCTCTAGCTCCTAGAGATCGTTCCACATTCCCTTGACCTTTCCAAATACCAATATTCCCTCAGATATTAAGGATAAAAAGCAAAAATAGCAGATCTGAGCCAGGAGCAGCAACTTAATGCTGTGCTTTACATAACAAGGCATACTCCAAAATAATGCTCTGTCCTGTTGCCCAATTAGAGAGAACACTTCCTAGTGCTTTTGCACACCTCATTAACACCTCAAGTGCTCAGCTCTTAAGTGCATTGAGATAGAGCATCTATTACTGGAACGAAGTCACACATTCAGAGCACTGAGGAGAGATATCAGGTGCTAAAATGAGAGCAAAGGAGATGAGGATTTCTTTAACAGCCCTGGAGTTCAGCTAAGCAGCAGTCAACAAACATGGGTGTTACAGGTACCTTGCAAGTGCTGTCTGAGTGAGTCTGTAGCAAAGGGGCTCCTTTAATATTGGTTTTCTCAAGTGTTTTGCCAGAAGAAGGGATTCAAGGCTCTTGTTTCTGAAATATGAAATGTGATTGTAAAGGTTAAAAAGGGAAATGCTATTTTTAAGATTTAATATAAAATATTAAATGCTGGTTGTTTTTCTCCCAAACATTTCTATCATTTTCTAAGCTGGCATCAATTTATTTGGTGTTTTAGTTGCTTTTATAGCTTTGTTTATATTTTGTCAACAGCTAAAACACCAGCAAACAAAAACAACAAGGAATGAATGTGCACAGACATTTCACCACCTAAAGCCTCCCACTGTTCCTAAGACAATGCATTTATCAGATGCTTTTCAGATGTGTTGTTACTTAGCTCTAGCATGAGGTAACATGTCCACAAAGCCAGCACAAGATTAATTCAGTACCAAAACAGCATTTAAATATTCTTTTTGCCAGGAAAGACAGACCTTCAGAGGATGAGGAAAAAACCTGATTAATGGCAATGCATAAATAATGCTATTAAGTGGAATGTGCAGATAGTAGTGATGGACACAGTATAAAAAAGACAGTATTGCCAGGTACAGTAAACCTTCTGTACTTCTACACTTTACAAATAAATAGCAACTGAGTTTTATTCCAAGTCTGAAATATTTAGTGACCTATTTCTCCAGCAAGAATCACAGAATCACAGCAATGTCTGGGTTAAAAGGGACCTTTACAGGCCAAACTGTTCCAGTGTCCACCACTCTTGTGGGAAAAACTTATTTCTCATCTCAATCCACTTCTTTCTCATTTAAACCACTGCCCCTTGGCCTTTCAGTCCAGGCCTTTGGAAACAGCCCCTCTCCAGGCTTTTTATCTGAGTCATGAGAGAGGTAACTGACTTGCAACAGCATCAATCCATGGCTACCAGACTCTGTTGGAAGCCACACATTAAATACATATTTTACATCAATATATATATGTAATTTTCCTCAAAAAAAAAAGGTTTTGAGAAAAGACCTGTGCTTGAGCCTTGTTACTGGAAGCATTAGAGGTTCCCTGCTAGATTGACTCTAGCTTGGATGGCAACACATCACTCTCTGCAAGGACTGGGTACTAAATCTCAGATATTCTACATTTCAACCCTCATCTAATAGGGAGTTGCCAAGATTATAAACTCCTAGTTTATAATGGAATTAATCTTTTATAACTCATAGCTTCATGTGGTGCCAGAACATTAGATAATCAACCTCTTCTCATGGCTTTGGATCCTTTCTTCCCTATCAAGTTATCCCATGTGAGTAGCTCCAATAAAAACAATCCCCTCCACACAAAAAAAGGGGGAAAAAAAGGAATGAAAATTGTACAAATGATTGACTGAATTTTGTTGCCAGTGCTGCTGCTAAAACTCAAGTTGTTTTGACATAACTCATATCACTCTGCACCACAAGATAAAATTGAGCCCAGAGAGTGAGAAGTCTGATTCAATTCTTACTAATACAGTGTGAGATATTAAAAAAAAACAACAAACAAACAGTAAACCTTGTGAAAAGCAGAGAGGATCTTGGTAACTTTGAGAACCTTGCTCTGGTACAGATGATGAGGCTGTCCATTGTTCACTGCACTGAAGCACTAGTGAAATTATAGTTAGGAAAGGCTGAGGGAGTTCCCTAAGGAAAGTCTTTAGGGTAAGAGCTGGAATATGGATATCATTATAACCATCAAAGTTCACAGACTTGCATAAGATGAGAAAAAGGAAAAAAAAAAAAAAAGGTGTTTAATCAAATGTTTCACTTTTTCTTTACTCCTTAGAAAGATTTCATACTACATTTTGAACAGAAAACCTCTTCTTTCTGCTGCTAGTAACTCCTGGCTTTTTTCTTTTACAGAGAGTTTTACCAATTTATCTTGCTATTAAAGATTGTCCTCATTTAATAAAATGACTTCACAGGGAAGTCAGTGACTTTCAAAACCACTTGACTACATTTCATAAATGATTAGGTAAAATTCTCTTTCTTTGCTATAACCATGGGAAAACACCAGAGGCAAAATGACATAGAGACATTGTTTCTTGCTACAGTAAAGGGAATAAAGGCAATACAAATATTTATGAAAAAATAGACTTTTTTCTTTTAAAAAACCAGCATTTTGTGCTTTTTCCACAAAACCAAGAAAGCCCTGCACTGCTACTTGTGATACATGATGACAGCTTACCCTGATGTAGATTTTCTGAACAACTTTGCTAGTCTGGGTGCTGGCTGACCTCCTGAAGAGCTCCTGAAAGAAGAATGAATGGAGATCCCATCTGAGAAAGCTCTCACTACCTTACAATCCAGTAACAGTGCAATAGTTCAAGTATTTATCTGAATTATTAAGCAAAACAGGACTTTTCTTGAGACTTGTGCTACTTCTTGCCTTTTGAGTTGAGTAGAATCCTCATTTCCCTCTCTGCAGTTTGTGCTGTTCCTCTCATCCAGCAGGTATTCAATTTGGCTCATGTGTAGACCAAGCTGGAGCCTCCTACTGGAAAAGCAAAATAAAATATTAGCTAATTAGCAATCTAAAATATTAGCCTATACTGGTCTGACAAAACCTAAAATTGCTGGTGTTCTAAAAATGGTGGCAGACCACCCAGCACCATTTCTGGATGTGAGTGGCAAAGATCAGGCTGACTTTTGCATTTTGCCATGCTTCTCTTTCAGCAGGCCACACTGAAATCAATGGTTTGGGTATTTAAACTATTATATTAGTTAACTATTTCAAATATATATATATATAAATAAATTATGCATTTATTTGCATAATCCTGAATCTTGATGGTGCTCTAGAAAAAAATTGAGTTATACATTAATGAAAGATGAGTGAGAAAATAAGATAGCAATATTTAAATGGTTATATAATGATTATAAATGCACAGCCTTACACACAGTTAGGAAATACTTTCTCCAATCTCAGATGCTAGCAGAAAAAAACCCAGTTCTTAGAACTACCATCATGATGCTAACACATGGTGCCTGTACTAAAATAAGATTGTTTGGGGTTGGTTTTTTTGCAGACAAAATACTTGCCAGAACCACTAGAGTTACAGCTGAGGAAAACAAACTGGCTGAAGACAGTTCTGGCCATTGCAGGCAATTAAAA
>JANHGL010026251.1:12432-46570 GCA_024611195.1 Ceyx melanurus | reverse complement strand
TGGTGTGAGGGTGTCAGAGCCTGTCCCAGGCTGCCCAGAGAGGTTGTGGAATCTCCTCTGGAGAGATTCCCACCTGGCCACTGCACTGGGTGACCTGCTGAAGGGAGTAGGGGGGTGGCACCAGATTATTCTCAGAGGTCCCTTCTACCCCCTGCCATTCTGAGATTCTTATTTTCTTCCCCTCCAGATCACCTGGGCAGCCCTGCTCCAGCTGCAGCAGATGCAGCAGCCCAAAGCCCCCTTGCTCCACAGCAGGAGGCAGAGGTGCCATTCCCAGCCCGAGCGCAGCATTGCCATCAGCTCCTCGAGCACAGCAAGTCTGTGGTGAGTGTGGGGAGCCTGAGAGAGGCTCCGTGCTAAGGCAGCAAGCTGAGCCCACAGCACCACATCCTGCTGCAGGGGCTGGGGCTGGGGGGGTGGCCACCTCCTGAGACATTATCTGATAGACTGCAGGAGCAGCTGCAGAGCCCAGAAACCATGGAGCTGCTGTGGGGCAGCAGCTGCAGCAGGTGTTTCCCCCACAGATCACAGTACAGTCACTGCAGAAGTGCTTCACCTCACGTAATCATCGAGCACATCTTCCACAGCTTCACTCAGCCCCACATTTGTGTTTACCAAGCCAGAGCAGGAGGCATCGGGAGGAGTCAGAGAGCAGCTCTGTCTGCACCCCGGGCTGCAGGCACCACTCACCAGAAAGGGCTCTGCAAAGCTGCTCTGCAGTGTGGCTGGAAAGGGTTCTGGTGAAAAAGCACCTGCGGGGAGGTTGGTCAACAGACAATGAAGATAAACCAGCAGGTGCCCAGGTAGCCAAAGAGGCCACCAGCATCCTGGCTTCTGTCAGCACCAGTGTGGCCAGCAGGAGCAGAGCAGGATTTGCACCCCTGGACTGGGCACTGGGGAGACAGCACCTTGAATCCTGGGGTCAGTTTTGGATCTTGCACTCTTTATCTCCTGAGGAGCAGCCCTTTCTCTCTGTGATACAAAAAGCTGGAACAAGTTGTTACCGCTGGCATCCCAGTACTGAAATAGTGGTGGGGGAGCTGACATGTCAAGTGGCCTCCTCCTTTCACTGCAGGGGCTGTTGTAATGGCCTGGGAGCTGCTGGAGCTTTTCCATCTGCTTCTTCAAGCTTTCTCTGCCTGTAAAGCCTTTTCAAGTGTCTTGTTAACCTCTAGAGAGCTTTTATTCTATTTGTTTTTTTCCTCCTCAGGGATGATTCAAAGCAGAAAGATCAGATCCACTGGGTCCTTGCTCTTCAGCTGTGCTCACCTGTGAGGGACACGATTTCTCCTCCAGCATCTCAGGGAAATCTCTGCTGAGCTCTGGGTCAGTGGCAAATTTCCCCCTGACTGCAGCAAAGCCTGAAATTCTCTCCTTATGGGCACAGCGGTGCAGCCCAGCGTTGACAGATCACCTTGCCAAAGGGAATTCGCTGGATAAAGGTGGAAATTTAGCAGAAAACACCTTTAGCACCCCTGCCAGAAGGAGGTGCCTCTGCTCTGACGTGTGTTTGTTGATCTCAGGCAGCTTCCCGAAGCGCTTGTTGCCATCTAGTGGGTTGCTGCGATTTTGCACAAGCAGCAGCATCAGGACGGTTATTTCTCCATCACCCCCAGACCAGGAGGGAGGGAGGGAGAAGAGATGCTGAGGTACCTAGCAAAGGGAGAGGAAATTAAATCGCTAACACATGAGCCAGATGCTCCTCACTGATAGAGCCACCCGTGATATTAAATCCACACGGGTGTCACCAACGAGTCGTCTGCAAACGAGATAAACTGGTAATTTGAAGTCATTCATTATAGCTGTCATCACATCTGAGCTCTGCCCACGTAGTGCCAGGGTAAAACCAGCCTGGAAACCTAGAGAGGGTGTACTGGGGTGTAAATATAGACTGGGGCATGAATATCCCGGGATATTTTCAGTAGCAGCTAATTAAAACCAAAGCTTGGCTGCTTTTGCCCAACAGGTGGCAGCACTTTACCGCAAAAAAACTGCGACTTCAGGACATTTGTGTTTTGTTTGACCTTAGGGAAAATCAGACTTTTGAAGTGCCCAGAAGTGAAGAAAAAATAATCAAATTAACACACCCATCACCTTATGCCTGTCTCCAGGAGCTCTGATAGAGGTTTGCACGGAAAAAGTGGCTCCCACTTTGCTAATCTCTAAGCAGGGCAGGAACCCCAACAACAGACAGTTGTGATTCTCCCACACTCACATCACAATAACCAATATCTGATTTCAGGTTTCCCCCATATCCTTTCTCCTTCTCTCCAATGACTCCAGAACAGAATGAGGCCTCCCCTAAAAGTCTCTGAGAGACCTCACCATGCCTTCAAAGCTGTCACCCCTTCTCCTGCAGTCAAAGCAACACCCACCTCAGCTTGGAGCATCCAGCCACGCAGCCCAGTGGGGAGGTGGGGTCAGCTGGAGGATCACCTCTCTGACTCCAGAAGGGCTGTACTGGATCAGACCAACATCCACACTCCTCAGCAGCCTGCTCCCAGCAGTGCTGGGACTCTTTCTGAAGAGTCCAAGCCCAAAACAGGCCACACAATGAATATCACCCAGCTTCCAGCAAACCCAAGAGCTTCATGGACTGGAGCCAACAGCCTCGTGCTTCTGGGTGGACTTTCCTTGCTGAACTGCAGAAAACTCCAGCACGCCACATAACAAAGAAACCCTGAGCTGCTACCACCACCTCATTCTTGCACGACCAACCACCCAGCAGACTCTCCCCACCTGCCTTCACCACCCTTTTATAGCTCTCCCCCACCTGCAGCTTCTTCTGAAGCAGCTGGTGCTCTATCAGCTCTGTAAGGCCAAGCACTCACCTCTCTACACCCTCCTCATCAGGAGGTGAGAAAAGCTGGTTTGCTCCACCACTGATGGGAACTTCAGCTCAGCTGACTGATTCCCGTTGTGGGATGGGGCTGTGACTCCAGGGATTGTGCTGCACAAGCTCACACATCAGGCCAAAGAAATGAAAGCTGTGTCCAACAGGCCATCTCTGTCAGATCTTAGCGTGCCTGAGCAATCTGTTAACGTTTAACAGGCTGCTGAAACCCACTGGTGGACAGAAGGCATTTCTGGCATTTTTGGATTTCCAAGTCAAGCTGTATTTGTTAACCCAAAACGTAATGATCAAAACAATATGCACATTTCCAGACCTTCCCAGGCCTGGTGGGACATGCAGTGTGTCCAGAATGTTTGTTAACATTCTCTGCAGGAGGTGACTTGTTACTCCAGCAGCCTCGGGTGAGCACTAAATAACTTGGTGGTGCCTGTGGCTCCTTGGTGATTTATGGTGTTCACAGAGACACACTCCATCTAGAGACTCACTGAGACTTTGCTCATTGTTTTCTGTGAAACTTCTTCCTCCTCTCTTTTCTCTCTCTGATCTCACACCTGTCACACCTGAGATAACTCGAGTCCTAGAAACAAGGAACCTCTCCCACAGGGAAACTTCATCCCATGGAGACCTTAAAGGAGGGAGAAAGGAGGATTCTTTGAGATCTCCTGCAGGTGGTGACTGTCCATCAGTAGTACCAATGTTAGGAGAGCACTGCAGGTCTTCACAGACAGAATGAGCTGAGGAGAAGAAACCAGGTGGATTCCTACACATTAAACCCAACACAGAACTGAATGTTTCATCAACAGGGAGACATCACTAAGGTCTAACAGAGCAGAACTGAGGCCACGTGGAGGGGAAAATATTCACGACAGAATCGTTTTGGTTGGAAGAAACCTTTAAGATCATCACATCCAACCCTTACAATCCCTCAGATGGTCGAGTGGATCCTGGCAGGCTCTGCACATGGCCAGGATTCAGCCCTGCCCTCGGCGTGGTGCTGGGCCACCCGAGACCTGGAGGTGGCTTCTCTGTGTCAGAGCTGAGGCACGGCCATGGCCAGCTGGAAAAACAGAACCCTGCTGCTGGCTGAGCATCACCAGCATGGCAGCAAAGGGTCTTCACGCTCGTGTTCTTCAAAGGAAAAACAACACCCCTCATCACCAGTGTTTTCCCTTGGGCTGGGAGCCCCAAACCACAAGCAGGCAGAGGCCTTTGCTTGCAGATCTGCTCTGCACCTCCTGACACATGGCCTCCTACTGGTGTTTGCTTTCAAACAGTCTCTCCACCCAACGCAGGTTTGTAGCCCCGTGGCAAGAGCGTTACGTGGTGATGTGGAGTTCTCTTTCTCCAGAAAAAGTTAAAACAAAGGACTCTCTTACAGACACTTTTTTTCCCCATTAATAATTGCCAGTGACTAGAAAACTGGGGTTTTTTTTGCTCCTAACCTAGAGTTACTGTCCTTTCTGTGACCATTTTTTTTAATACACAGTGAGTCAGGGAGGTGACTTGGGCTGTGATGCCACCAACCTCGATGTGTGCCCTCCTCTGAGGCTCACTGACAGCAAAAGCAGCACCTGGTTTGTGAGCACCCCCTTAGACTGCAGCTCCCCCTGCAAGACAGGCAGAAATCGCATGCCCAGGTTGGTTTTCCTGTTGAGGAAGACCCAGAGTTGAAGGGCAGGGGTGGAGGGCAGAGATCAGCAGGTGTAATTTGGCTCTTGAACAATAGCTGTTGCTTAAACATATTGATAATTCTGAAAAAGCCAAGTGATCCCAGAGTGTACTGGAAATTGCTATTAATTAAATGCCAGGGTTACCTTTTGAATGCCCCCAGAAGATGGACAGGGCATTTGAATTACAGCATCCATGTTTGTAGAAGCAAAGAAATATGAATCTTTTGATGCTCCGAGGCTTTATGGAACCTCTCAAGGCTTTCTGGGGCTCCTGGTGGGGCTGGGACAAGCTTCTACAGCATCACTGGGGCAGGATGCTGGCCCCAGGCTGGGCTGGGGTCCAGGGTAGGTATCCTGGGCAGGGACATCCAGGTCGTGACATGACCAACCCCAGCACAAATAATTTAGAGAGCTCCAGGTCATTTTCAGTAAAGCAGCTGAATGAATCAAGTCTGATTTTGCTTCTTTCTCCACCTAATTAGACAACAGGGAGATTTATGGTATAATTGAGCCAACTCAGTGTAGCTGTAATTTGACATCTAATTAATCACTGTCCAGCTCCTTTGCAGGTGCAACAGCAATGCTCCCTAACCAGTGCAGGCATATTTCTCTGGAAGAAAAAACAAAACCAAAGAAAACATGGTAAAACCTGTTTATTTCCTGCTTCCTCCTACCACTTCAGGATCAAAAGCCATCTGGAGAACTGTCACTGCCCCAAAGCATGAGAAATGATGGAGGGTGGACACATCCATGGATGAGCTGCCATGTGAGGCAGCCCTGGTACACACTGCTCAAGCCCCTGGCCATGCTCAATGCTGGGAGGAGGGAGAGAAGCAGCTTTTCTCACACAAATATTCCTCACTAACAGCCCAGTAAAGCCAGTGCCTGAGGTTTCTTAGAATCACAAAGTGGTTTGGGTGGGAAGGGCCCTTTGGAGCTCATCTGGTCCAGCCCCTCTGCAGGGAGCAGGGACATCTGCACCCAGAGCAGGGTGCTCAGAGCCTTGGCCAACCTCCCCTGGGATGGTGCCAGGGATGGGGCAGTTCCACCTCTCTGGGCACCCTGGGCCAGGTTCTCACCACCCTCAGTGTCAAAAATCACTTCTCTCCAAACTAAATCTCCCTTTTTTAGGTTAATCCCATGACCCCTTGTCCTGTCCCAACAGACCCTGCTCAAAACTGTCCCCATCTTTCTGACAGGCCCCTTGAAATCCTGCAAGGCCACCAGAAGGTCTCCCTGGAGGGAGCGAGGAGCCTGTGTTTGTGCAGCTGGACAAGTGCAGTGGTTGCAGGCAGCTGGAAAGGTGCTGCTACGACAGGCAACGATCGGAGTCAAATTCTGGCCTTATTAGAGTTAATAGCAGCTTTGCATTTGACCTCAGCGGGGCCAAGGATTTTACCCGAGGACTATTAGTCAGCAGCATCAAGATGAATTAGTCGACTTGTCAACAAGCAGCAGGCAAGGTTATTCCCATGGGCTGCTGAGCTTGGAATTGGAAAAGCTGGAAAAACAGCATCCAGCTTATTCCATTTCTAACTCCCCCCCACCCCCCCACCACCACAAGACCAACCTACGCGATCAGCTCCTGGCTTGTTCCGGGGAACGCGCCGTTCGGGGAGAGCAGGAGGGGAGAGCAGGGGTAACATTTCCTTGGAAAACTTCCCAGAACTGGGCTCAGCTCTCACAAACAAGCCCTGGGAAGGCAGCCTCCATGCACAACCTATGGCTCATGTTTCTAGGAAATGCCGTCAGGCGGAGCCGCTCCGCGGCCCCGTGGAAAGCGCGCGGGGCTGGGAGAGCTCACGGTGGGGCTCCCGCCTTGGCCGTGGTTGGGAAGGTTGGTTTTTGGGAATCTGATCCCCTGCAGACTGAGCAGACGCAGCAAAAATGTCCCAAATTGTGATTGGAGTTTTCCAAGCACGGGCTGTTTAGGGTTGGGGATGGAGCTAGGGCTGGATAAGGAGGTTTGCGGGAGATCGCTGCTGGTTGTTTTGAGGTCTGGGCACAGAAATATCTGTTTGGGCAGCAAAAACTGCCCAGCAGAGCTTAGGTGTCCAGTGATCATCCCTGGACAGCACTTGAAGCACCCATAGACAGTTGCCATCGCAGGCAGCTGGGACCCAGCTCATCCCACCACTGGGCACCCCACTCTGCTCCACATCCTTTGCAGACAGCTGGGACCCAGCTCATCCCACCACTGGGCACCCTGCTCTCTCTGTGGACGAAGCCCACGCTCTCCTCAGACGTGCTATGTGATGAGGCCAGTCTACAGCCCACGAGGTGTGAGCCAGCTCTCCCCTGCCAGATCCCTCAGCTTCTTCCCCTTTGTCGTGGTATCATCGGAGGGGTGAAGGAGTGATGCTGAAGTACCAGTTGTTCTTGAGTGTCATGTGAGGCCACACACACTCGCCCAGACTTGGATTCCTGAAAGATACACGTGACGTGGCACAGAGCTCACGGCAGACATCAGCTCTTCCAGGAAAAAAAAGGGGGATTATTGTCCTTACATAAAAAATGTTCACATCAGCTGCAGCCAATAGTTTGAGGAATGATGTTTCCTAGAGATGTTGTGCTGATCTGTGAAACTCGGGTTAGGTCTGGAAACTGCTCGTGTTCAAGTCCAGGTTTAGGTCTGGTTTCCTTGCTTTGGGCTCAGGTTTAGACCCAAAACCTCAGGCTGACCCCCCTGGTATGCAGAGAGAGCTGGAAGCTCTCCCTGTTGGCAGTCTGGGCTCCAGGCCACCTTGTGCCATGGCTCTGGGGGTGATGCCCTCACCATAATGGGAAGACTGGCTGGCTGAGCCCCAGCATTGCCCCAAAGGCAGGATCTCCCCCAAAGCTTGCCTGGTTTCATGGATCCTGTGGACATGGCACTGCTGCTGCCCCCAGGGAGCAAGAACCTGGTATGCCAGGTGGGTTTAGAATCAGAATCACAGACTGGTTTAGGGGGGAAAGAACCTCATGAGGATTGGATTCCTCAGCAAAGGTGAACTCACCCCTGGCAGCTGGATGAGGACTGCGTAGGAGGACATGGACCATTTCCCAGCAGACAGGAGTGGTCACTGGCAGCACCCAGGTGCCACAGCCTGTTCCTGGCCAGTGCTGCCACCCATCCTTGTGTGCCCACAGACCCTTCACCCACTCCCTGGGCTGCTCCTGGGGTGTCCTGGCAGAGGGTTGGGGTGGATCCCAAGAGGGACAAGCAAACCCGCCAAGAAACTAAAGCTCAGCAGGAGCTACCAGCGTGTCCCCCTGCTCAACTGTTTGAATCTAGAGTGCTTTGATACATGCTACTTAAAAACCAGAACCAAGAAAAGCTATTTATGTATCTGCTCGAGAAGAAAATTTGCAATGGTGGGATTTTTTTCCCTCTATTTTTTAAAATCTCCCTGCTCTCATCACGACTACATGGATGATTTCTGCCTTTCTCCTGCTAGAATAAGTCGCCAGCTGAATTTCTCTTTTATTTTATTCCAAGTTTTAATTTAAGACAGGAGAAGTGTGGCTAAGCCCCTTATTCTATGCAATTATTTTTTGGCACGGGACCTAGGGGGGGTCTCTAACTCCACAGCTATGCACTCCAGATTGTTCCAATCACACCGAGCTCGAGAGGAAGGGATGTAAGTGACGAGTGACAGCCAAGCCCTGATGAGAACAGCCCTGAGACAGCAGGTGACACGGAGCTGCCTTCACCCCCTGCACGAGCTTCACCCTCAGACCTGGAGCTTGTCAGGTGGCAAAGTGGCTGCTCAGCCACCCCCACTCCATCCACACATCCCAGGGCTCTCTCAGAGAGGTGACGACACGTAGACGTGCCCGGAGTGTTGCCTCAGTGATGTCATTCATAGGTGGCAGACTGAAACTTGGCATGGAGATAAGGAAACACAGACTATTTGGTCTGTAAAATGTGTTTTGAATGGCCAACTCACCCTAGCAGTGAACTCCAGTGACGTGCCCCAGTGGGTGAGCTCAGGGTTTGCTGTAGCTGGTGCTTATGGCCATAAATCCACCTCTTCACACCGATGAGTTGACTTCATTCCCATTAGGCTTGCTGGTGTGTCCTGTGAGAAAAAGGATTTATTGGGCCAGGTATTGAAAATTAAAGGACTGAAACCTCCTTTCCTCGTGTGCCAGAGAGGCCGTGGAGATTTCCCATCATAGGTCTTACCCTTGCACTGCTGCCTTCAAATCAAGGTTTGGCTCCGTGGCTTTGTTCCCACCCAGGGGCAGCAGAGGTGGTGCCAGCCTGGTCTGCAGACCTGTGGTACTCACATGGGTGTAATTAATGATTTAGTCCAGATTTCTTCTGCACTCCTTCCATGCTGTGTGATGTGCTTGAGCCCAGATCATCTGCATCAAGCCTGCTTGGTTCTTGGTGCACCAGCAACTCCAAACAAACCATCCCAAGGCACTGAGATAGTGAATTATCCCCAAACCCCAGGAAATTATCCACTAAAACCCCATTTTTGGCCTTCAGCATCAGGCTCAGATTTGACTTAGAATCATAGGATGGTTTAGGTTGGCAGAGACCTTTCAGATCAAGTCCACCTGCTCCCTCAGCTCTGCCAGGGCACCACTGCCCCACGTCCCTCAGCACCACAGCTCCAGGGCTTGGAAACCCCTCCAGGGGTCACAGGGACTCCACCCCTGCCCTGGGCAGCCTGGGCCAGCCCTGGAGGGGAAGAAATTGTTTGAAATATGATGTGAGAGAAAACCACAGTGGCCCCTGAGAACAGATGTGGCTCATCCCCATGTCATTTCCTTTTTTTTTTCTTTCTTTCAGTCTTTTCTACAGTAACCTCTCCACTTTGGAATTGTTTGGGAGTGACAAAGCAAAGCAAACAAACAGTATTTTCCTGTTTCGGACAAATGTTGAAAAGTGGCAGAACAGAGAAGATAATTTAAAAAGGAAGAAAGGCAAATGTCTTTTTTAAGGAAAAAAAAAGTTTTTTTAATTACATTCAGTTATAAAAGGGAGAAAAAGAGGGAAAAATCAAACCAGTTAAATACTTCAAATTAACTTTCAGCAGTATTCAATCTCAAAAAGTGCTTTGTTTCAAACATGAAAGAAGATGCAAATTTGAGTGTTTTGGGTTTTTTTTCTTCATATAAACAATAAAAGGGTCGAGTACATCAAGATTAAATAAGAAGGGGAAACATCATCTCCCAGACAGAAAGGGACCGAGGAAAGCAGAACGTCCTTACGCGCTCCGGCGCTCTTGGCGTCTGCGACCCCGACACCTCTGGAGCAGAGGGTCTGGGCTCCAGGCTGGTTTCTACCCACGTCTCCTGACTCACAGCTCATTCAGCTGAAGAAGAAAAGTGCATTTCCCACTTTCCCACTTCCACGTGGGCGTGGGAGCTGCTTCCGCAGCGGCAAACACCCCGGTGGCAGCGAGCGGTGACACCCCGTCACCCGCTCGTTTCTCGATGCCTTAGCCCGCCAACACCACACCAAGCTCTCACACGTGTTCTTCTCCACAATCCAGGGGCTGGTGGGGCTTCTGGAGGTGGAAGAGCTCAGTGGAGTGGCACGGGATGCTCCGCACCCGCAGTTGTCTGGCAGGGCCACGGAGGTGCCAGCAGCTCTACAGGTAGGTGGTGGCCTCTCGGCTCTCGCGCTCCTTCGCCTGCGCCACGGCCACGTTGAGGCACTGGAGCCACTCCTCAGCCTTCTTCTCATCCTTGGCCTTCAGCACGTAGGTCTTGCTGTCGGTGAAGATCTCGAAGGCCCTGGGCAGGCTGCGGTCCCTGCGCTTCTTCGCCACCACCTTCACGCTCTGCACCTTGCTCAGCTCGATGGGACCCTCGTCGGGGTCGTCCTTCTGAAACACAGGGGAGACAGAACCACGGTCACAGAATCTTAGGGAGGTGACAGTTCATGGGGAGGGGATTGTCCCCCCTGTGCTCAACGCTGGGGAGGTCACAGCTTGAGTGCTGTGTCCAGTTCTAGGCACCTCAATCCAAGAGAGAGCTGCAGGGGCTGGGGTGAGTGCAGAGGAGGCAAAAGAGCTGGGGGATCAATCTGATGAGGAGATGGAAGGAGCTGGGAGTGTTCAGTGTGAGGAAGAGGAGGCTGAGGGGAGCCCTCATCACTCTCTACAGCACCTGAAATGACACTAGAGAGGCTGGTGCTGGGCTCTGCTCACAGGTCATTAGTGATGGAACAAGAGGGGATGGATTCCAGCTGCACCAGGGTAGGTTTAGACTGGGCATTAGCTGGCTCTGCACTTGAGAACCAATCTTTGCATCCCATGAGCCCGAGAAGCCTGTCTAGCAAAAATGAGATGCCACATTCACTGCCACGCAGCATTTGACCTCCAGTTGCTAAAGAAAGCTGATGGCACTCTGGGCATATTTCCCTGGAAAGAGTTTACCACGATTTCCCAGGAGTGTAGGAAGTGGCTCTTTTTCAGACCACTTATATTTTGGTCCTCTCCTGCCTCCCTTTTGCCCACTGGTGGCCATGCAGCTGCTTGCACTGAGTATGATCCACATGGCTGCTCTGGAGCAGGGAAGGTTTGTGGTGGAGCTGCAGGAGTGAGCAGGCACAGCCAGCTGGAGATCTCACAATGCCTCCTCTGTGCTGGGTTTGTGTTTTTAAGTGAGCAGCGTGTCTAGTCCAAACACCCACACAGCACCCAGCCCTGCTGCCGTGCCAGAGCTGACAGGGCAGAGCTCTCCTGCTGCTTCACTCCAGCCTGGGAGATGGAAACAAGCACCAGATGCAGCTCAGCAGGAGCCTCTGCCACTGCTTTAGCCAGCCACAGCCTGCAGCCCTGCAGCTCTTGATGCTTCTGGCACCAGCACCCACCCAGTGAGGAGTGGGGCTGGTCCTCCCACCGGGTGCTGGAGGTGGGGAACTCCTGTGGGATCTGAAAATCCCACTTCTATTGGCCAAACCATTTCTGTGAGGCTTCAAACCTCCAGCCCTGCTTTAAAGGGCTTAAAACTCAGCACAAGAAGGACATGGACCTGTTGGAGTGGGCACAGAGGAGGGTCATGCTGGGAGGGCTGGAGCCCCTCTGCTGGGAAGCCAGACTGGGAAAGCTGGGGGGGTTCAGGCTCTGGGGAGACCTCCTGAGGTCTTTCAGGGCTTCAAGGGTCTGTCAGAAAGACTGGGACAGAGTTTTGAGCAGGGCCTGTTGGGACAAGACAAGGGGTGATGGTTTAAACTAAAACAGGGGAGATTGAGACTGGAGAGAAGGAAGGGATTTTTGACACTGAGGGTACTGAGAGCCTGGCCCAGGCTGCCCAGAGAGGTTGAACTGCCCCATCCCTGGCACCATCCCAGGGGAGGCTGGAGGAGCTCTGAGCATCCTGCTCTGGGTGCAGATGTCCCTGCTCCCTGCAGAGGTTGGACTAGGACTCTACTCTCTACCAAGCCAACACTCGTCTCCCTGGTCCAGAGAGAAAATGTAAGAAAGCTGGTGGGAGGGAGCCGTGGGGAGCATGGGGCAAAGCTGAGCAGTAAAACCCCTGGGACTGGGTGCTGGGGAAGGGGGGGAGAGGGAGAAATCAAGCTGATGGACTCACGGATTTGCCTTTCCTGAAGAGCAGCTGGTTTCCAGCCAGGGTGAAGTACCGTGTTTTCCACCTCTTGATGAACTTCCACCTGACTTGCTTCTCTTTGAGCTTGCCTTCAATCAGAGGCTGCCCATCCTGATTTACACCTGGGGAGGTGGACACACAACGAGGGGGTTACTCCTTCACCCCAAACCCAGCCCTGGCTTTCTCTGCCAGGCACAGAGGGTTGGGTTTTTTTCCCTTTCTGTCAGCAGCGAGGCTGTGTCAGCTCCAACAGCACATTCCTCCCCACCTCAAGCATCCAGCCATCCCTGCAGAGGGACGTTTCAGCCCTTAGTCATGTTTTGCTGGAGAAGGGGGGTCCTGGCAGATGGGAGCTGGCAGCTCAGACTCTGCTGCCCATCACTTTTCCTGCTCCCCCAGCCATCACGTACTTCTCCCCACGGCTACGCCTCCCAATTGTTCCTCAGCCCTGCAATAGCAATTTATAACTCTCTGCAATTAAAAATATGCAGTTTGTGTTGCCTCTGAGGCTTTAGAGTCCAGAATGGTCACATTCCTGCCGTGCTGCATTACAGGCAGGGATATTTTGAGGTTCTCTCTCTGTTAACCACAGTAACGTGCTCCAGTGGAGCAGCAACCCCCTGGAGAAGGAATTAAGAGCCAGAAGTGGGATGTCCACATGGGGCTGAGGGGCTCAGCACCATCCAACTGCAATAATTGTCAGGTATTTTCAGCCCAGAAAAGTGACTTTTTACTGAAAAAAGGGGTTGGTGAGTCCCAGGGTTTTGTCTCCCTTTCCCTTCCTCATCCTCCTGAGACACAACTCCTCCTTGTTTTTTATCAGCCCTCGAGCCAAAACCCAACCTTACATTCTGTAGAGATCACTGGTCCCAGTTACATCTTCATTATGTTTTCTAGTTCTCTCTTCAAGGATCTTTCAGAAGCCATTTAAGATCAGCAATCCATTTTGCAAAGCACTAATCCTCGCAACAAACCCAGGGTCACTTCCATCCTGTAGGTTCCGCAGCACCGATTGTTTGGGAATGTGACATTTCCTATCATTTTTGCATTTCTAAAGGAACACCCTTTATTTTGACACCTGGATTGCAAAGGCCAGAGCAACTCACAGCAATTCCCAAACCCTGCGCACCAAGAGGAATTCTCCAGCACGAGAAAAGCCCAACAACCTGGGGTATCACCACAACCACAGAGCAACCTCTAGCCCTTTGCATATGGACCAAACAACTTTAAACTCCTCCAGTAGCACGGCCTGGTTTCTTTTGCCTTCCTCTTCTATTTTTACAGCTCTAGGCAGGAGGTGATGGACCAGATAGACCCAAGAGCTGTCCAAGGCGTGAGCGCTCCGAGAGCGGATGTTTTTTTGATGTGATGTTTGCCTTGGAGCCCTTCCCAGCATCTGTCAGCTGGTCAGTTATCCTTTGGCTGGCCGTGCTGTTGTACCTTAGCACCAGAGCTGAGCCCCTCAGGCTTTGTCTCAAGAGCTTTTCCAACCCCCTGAGCCTGAACCTTTCGGAGCCCTGAGCGCAGTAGGTTGGTGAGATGCTGAGGACGAGGGGTGAGGTCAGTGGGGTGGCAGCCACCTTAGGAAGCACCTGGGGTTTCAAAGGCTTTATGGCTTTTGGGGCATGGACCTCTCTTCACTACCTCCCATCTGATAAAGGAAAGCCAAACAGTGCCAATAAAATAAGTCAGATTTAGATGAAGAATGTATTTCCCCCCCCCAGCGTTGTTTATGTTGGCAGAGAGGCAGGCTGGGGAGGGGGGGGTTGCAGCCTCTACTATTGCAATTTCCTCAAGAAAGACTATAAATATTTCTGTCTCTGTAGATAGGGAGGGTTTGGAAGGAGATGGACTGAATGAAAAGGAAGGTGGCCAAGTTTCAGCTGCCACGGGGAGCCGCAGCTGGGATTTCCACAATAAAATCCCATCACTCTGCTCCTCCTTTGCTCAACATAGCAGCTCTGCTCTGGTAGCTTGATGGCTCTACACCACTCAGCCTGGCATGGGGTGGCATGAATCAGAGGCTTGTGTTCTCCCTGCATCATCTGGGAGACCTTCTGGTGACCTTGCAGCACTTCAAGGGGCCTGTCAGAAAGATGGGGACGAGCTTTTTAGCAGGGTCTGTTGGGACAGGACAAGAGATGATGGTTTGAAACTGGAGGAGGTTAGATATATATTAGATATAAGGAAGAAATTCACCATAAGGGTGGTGAGATGCTGGCCCAGAGAGGTGGTGGCTGTCCCATTCCTGGTGAGGTTGGCCAGGGCTCTGAGCACCCTGCTCTAGGTCCAGATGTCCCTGCAGGGGGGTTGGACCAGATGAACTTGAAAGGTCTCTCCCAACCCAAACCAGTCTGGGATTCCCAAGATAAAGTGTCAGAAGCACAGTGACAAAGTCTACCCAGTGAGAGACAAAGCTGTGAACCCAAGAAGCTCAAACCAGCAGCACCAAGTAGCAAGCTCTCCTGGGGTGTGGGTAAAAGAAAGAGAAATTCACTTTAATTAAAAATATGATAAAGATAGGATAGGAAAATAATTTTTACTCCTTCATGATAACAATAAAGAATTCCTAATGTGCATGATGACTGTCAGCACATGACAGCAGCTCTAGGAACATCCAGACACGGCAAAAAGGGGACTTGATATGAACAGATGATTGCTCAGAGGTTGGGTCTTGTGCATCTACCTGGTTTCTGGGCCCACAGGAATGGCTTGGATGCCAATTCCAGTGCAGAAGGAACACGCTCTAACCCGAGCCAAGAAGCTGTAAAGCACAGAGAGTTTGGGGAGCAGAAGATACTGAGAACGTTGGTGGCCAGGAACGCAACACAAGAAAGGAAGCGAATGTGCAATTTTGGCCTAAAGTGGATTTTTATGGCAAACATCTTTCAAAACCAGGACTTAGTAAAGAAAGGCTGATCTCCCTAAGCAGCCGGTGGCTGGAAGCAGCACTAACAGAGCACTTCTCATCTACATCCACACAGAAGCCCACGGGGAATTCTGATGTCAGCTTCCAAAGTCGCCGTAATGAATCTGATGCCAGTGTGTCTGAGGGTCTGATTAGAGGAATAAGATTCATGAAAGATAAGAACGAAGCTCTTTTACAATATTTTTCTAAGCCCTTTTTGCTTATTTTCGTTGCGGTTAACTTCACAGAATCACAGAATAATTCAGCTGGAAGGGAGCTCCAGGCGTCACTCATCCAGCCTCCTGCTCCAAGCAGGGTCACCTCTGGGGTCAGACTAGGTTGCTTATGGATTTATCCATCCAGGACATGAAAATCTCAACAACATCTCCAGGCGAGCTGTCCCAGTGCTCAATCATCCTCACAGTGGGAAAGTTTTCCCTCGCAGGGAGCCTGAACCTCTCCTGTTCTGATTTATGTCCCTTGTCTCTGACCCTTCTATCACCAGAGAGCCTGGCTCTGTCTCCTTGGTGACCTCCTTGTTGTGGGCAGATTACTATGAAGCCCCCCTTTCAGCTCTGCCTGCACCAGCCCTAGTCCCTTAGCCCCTCCTCACAAGAACTTCAGCCCCCAAGCATCTGAGCGCCCTGCTCTAGCTGCAGAATTCCCTGCTCCCTGCAGGGGGGTTGGACCAGATGACCCTGGAAGGTCCCTTCAAAACCAAACCAGTCTGTGGTTCTATGACTATCCTGGTGGAGCCTGTCCCAGTCCTTACTGGGACTTTCCTCAGTCACCACTGCAGCCATCCAATGTTACAGGGGTAAGAGCAGTGTGAAAATACAAAATCCAATCAACTGCCAACTGGAGTGTGCACATTCCTTATAAACACATCAGTCACTGGAGAATGATGTCTAGCTTTGATTGCCTCACCTTGCATGGACAAGAAGGAGTTAAAAGACCTCAGCAAAGCGATGCAGAAATGATGTCAGGCTGCTCTTTCCTATGATTCTCTGTGTCCCAGGGAACTAATGAAGGGGCTTCTCAGTTTGCCCAAGCAAAGATCAAGATGTGACAGGACCACAGAGAAGTTCTGCATAGCAGGGAAGGGCGTTGTGTGATGTGGTGTTGGGAGACAGACTGGAAACCCCCCCACATCTGAGCAGCGTGATTAAATTCCCCGAGCAACCACTGAGGCACCTCCTGGGCTCTCCATCACCTGACTTTTTAAACCCAGGTTTAGACATCTTCAGAGAGATATGAAGAAGTAATGTGGATCAAAGAGAAAACATTTCTTTGAGGTGAGCATTATTGGAGTAGAATCTTTGAGTGTTGTTTCAGAGGTGAAATGAGGTGATCACATCATCTCTGGGCTTGGAGTCACTCTGGGTGGTGGGGTGCTGACACGTACCATGTGATCTTTAGCTTGAGAAAAAAAGGAGTAATAGGATTCAAAAGGTGATATTTACTCAATATTTGTTATTACTTCTTCCCTGCAGGACACACAATAAAGCTAAAAACGATCCAAACTAAAAAAAAAATAAAATAAAATTACTTACTACAATACCCACTGCTTCTTAAATCATCTCAACAAAGACACTAGCTCCAGAATCAATTTAACCCTGAATAATGCCTGTTGATGTAAGTGCCTTTTGGAGTTACTTTCTCTTAATTGCATCCTGCTTTCTTTGCAAGACCTACAATGCTTTAAGTAGAGCTTGAGCACCGAATAAAAAGTAAAGAAGAAAAAAAAAAAACCAACCTCCAGGGCTGATAAAACCCAAAGCCCTATATCTTGCATTTGATGAAACAGAAAAATCATCCACAACAATTCAGTCTGATCAGGAATGATCTCAACTCCCCTTAACTTGAAACGTGTGGGTGTTGAGCGGGTGAAGATAAATGTGATTAACCCAAGGGGCTATGGAGTCACTCACCCTCATTAATCATCACCTTTGGCTTGGTTGAAAACCTGGGAAGGACACATTACTTGGGTGCCACTTCTGATGATTTTCAAGCAAGCATTATAGCTGGGCTATTTCAGCTCACCAGATAATCACCCCTGCTAGCAAAAGATAAATGCATTCAGAAGTTAATATGGTGTGGGCTATTCTCAGCCAATTGCTGCTTTTTTTTTTTCTTTCTTTCTTTAATTTTATTTTTCATAGAGGAATGCACAAAACCCCCTCAGTTTTCCCTGTGGGCACAGTGTCTCTTCTGCAGCCCACGGGGATTACTGCAATTCCTTTGTAAGCTTCCAGAACCAGCATGGCACCACAACTCCCTCTCCAGAGACAGAGAGGCTTTCCTGACTTTTGTGCAAGAGCCTGCAAAGCCAACTATTGGTGCAGGAGGCCATGGTGAAATGTGGCTCCTCAACATGAGGAACTCTTTACTGGGAGGGTAAGAGGCTGCCCAGAGAGGCTGTGGAGTCTCCTGCTCTGGAGAGATTACAACCTCACCTGGTTCTGTTCCCGTGTGGGCTGCTCTGGGTAGGGGAAGGGTTGGACTTGATCTCCAGAGCTCCCTTCCAACCCTTCCCTTCTGTGATTCTACAAAAGGCCATTTTTCCCTCACTAGAAGCATGCACTGAATTTACCAGAATTTCAAACACATCCTAGCTCTGCTCAAAGAGAGAAATTGTGGAACTTGGTGCTCCTGGCTCTGAGACCGGCTGCACAGTCCCATGGATTTGAGCAGATGAGTAGGATTTGTGGGAATGGCAGCAGGAAGAACTGATTTGGGGTGATAGTCTGGAAAAGCATGGCTGTAGGAGAAGTGCTCTGCAATCAGAATGCATGAGCAGCACTCAAACTTTCTCTGGGTTAATTGCCACTTCGGGTCCATCCACCACATTGCTCAAGCCTCTTTCCTCACAACCTCCAAGGAGAGTCTGGCTCCAGCTACATCCAAAAAAAAAAAGCCCAATAAACCAAACCCATGATGGATCTGGCATCTGAAGGCAGGATTGAGGCTTTAAGGCATAATCCTTTCCTAAGACTGGAGGATAAATGGCATCTTGCAACACGGCATCCGAAAAATGCAACAGAACCCAACGTTAACAAAAAACAAAAGACACTAATGGAAAAAGAATTTGCCTCTGAATTCCTTCTTTAAGAAGAATTCAGTTGCTAAACAGAAGAAATTACTGTCTTCTCTTACGAAAGTATTTGAGATTTCAAAGGGTCTGTCCTACCACGGAATGGAAAAAAGATGTTTTACAGAATTTAGATTTCTTACCAATTCAAGGAGACCTCTGAGTCCCCTTTCTTGTGTCAGATCTTATAAACCCAAGACAACCCTGGTGTGTCTCCCACTCTGGTACAACTCTTCCAAACTGCCACAGCTCTACATCCCAAATGCTCAGGTGAATTTGTCCTTCACCTGCAGATTTTTATTCCATTGAGCACTATCTCCTGTGTTCCTATCCCTGAGCTTTTGCATGACACATTCAGTATTTTATTTTCTTGGTCTCCCCTGAGCCTCCTCCTCTCCAGGCTCAACACCCCCAGGTCCCTCAGCTGCTCCTCCCCACACTCCTGCTCCAGCCCCTTCCCCAGCTCCATTGCCCTTCTCCAGCCCCTCAATGTCCTGCTGGGAGTGAGGGGCCCAAAACTGACCCCAGGATTTGAAGTGCAGCCTCCCCAGTGCCCAGTGCAGGGGGACAATCACCTCCCTAGTCTCTTTCAAAGGCTTGATACAAACACTCCCCATTTTGGGCTACTTAAATGCCTTTGAAGATTCAAACCCAAGCTATTTCATTATGCTTTGGAATTTTAAGCAAGAAAGATTCCTTTGTCTTGTCCCTTGACATACATCTGTCACTGGTGTGATGGACAAACCACAGAAAGACCATGGTACCGAGATGAAATTTCAGCTCACAGCACGATCCTTTTTCTGGTTGTTGAGTCCCACAGGAGCTGTGGAAGGAGGGAGGTGATGGCCAAACACCCATGAAATGAGCACGGGCAGCCCAGCCTGCAGCACAGGCTGTGCCACTCCTGCAAGACTTACTAAATTCAGAGCTGATGAAATCTAGAGAGGCTAGCTGTTAAAATAAATAGCTGAAACAGCCAATTAGCCAGAGGCTTGGCCAAAACATTCAGAATTCTTGGCCAGAATGGCGCAGACCTTCACAGAGTGGCAAAAAAACATCCAAGAAAAAAAGGCCATTTCCCTGAATTTCTGATCTAAACCAGATGGGCATCAGAAAGCTGATAAAAAATAGAAGGGTCACCAGGATCTTTTACCTGGGAAAAAGTGTATTTCCCACTCAGCCTGTTTCCTAACATAGCTGAAATAACATGGCTGCTCTGAAGCGTTGCCTTGTCCCTGTGAAATCGCCTGCTATGGATTTTAAATCAAATCATTTAGAATGAAAATAATGTGAATTGGGTGTTGTATCTACACCTGTATCCCCTGACACGTGGCACACCTGCAGTCTCCAGAGGACCTGTGACATGGTCCAGCAGATGCAGCTCTCTTATGTGGATGCTGCCAGATGGGTGCAGATCCCTCCCCAGGGGTTGGTGGTGATGAGGATTGATGAGTTTAAGTTCATTTTGGGTTGTATCTAAAGCACACACCAGATGAGGTTTGGGCTCAGTTCCCTCATCAGGGACCTCGAGAGGAGTTTGATGGAGGATTCCAGTTGAAACAGCCCCTGCCTGTGCTACGCTGGAAGGTTTGTTTACCCTTTTCCCCAGCCTCTGCCACCACCAGGGTGTTACCTGTGAGCTTCCCTCCACCCACCACACCCAGCCCACTTACCTGTTGCCTTTTCTGGGTTGTTGCACATGAAGCACTGCCAGGTTCCTGCCTCCTCGCTGTAGCCAAACAAATCAAAGAACCTCACTTCTTCCAGGTGCATCTGCACGTGGTCCAGGTCCTAGGCCAACAACGAGACAAACCAGGTGAACCTCTGCCCGGGTCAAGGTTTGGGACCCAAAAGCACAGAGGGATGCACAGCTGGGTGCCAACAAAATGTCCTTTTCCTCTTGCCTCCTGTGGGCAACCAACCTGCCAGGGCACACGTGCTGAGCATGACACATCTCCAGCAGAAGCCACTAATAAATTGTTTATCAGGCTGCAGGAGGCAGAGGGCTGCTCTGGGCTTGGTTTTGCCTCTGCCAGCAGCATGCACAGCTCAGCAGTCCTGCCCACCACGTCTCCCACCACCTGGATTACCTCCAGCCCTCTCTCAGGGTTTTCCCAAGGCCCCAGCTTCAGCAAAGGAGAGGAAGCAGGAGGGTGGTTGGCTCAGGGAGACCCAGCAGCAGTGTCTCTCCTATCCAGCTGCTCTCAACCCACAGAAAGGCCAGAAAATGTCTGGTTTGCCAAGAATCAAAACACCTGAGACCTCTCCAGCCTTCGCCCCTCAGCTCAGCTGAGCCAGATGTTGAGTTTAAGGATTTTCTCCCCTTACCAGCAGCAGCAGCACCCAGAGAAATGGGCTTCAGAGCACACGGGAAGACAGCGATCACACAGTGAAGGTCTCAAACCCACATTGGCTTTGTGGCAGCCCCACAGCTCAGTTCTCTCTGTCCTCAGGTAGGGGAGGAGCAGCCAGGCTGCAGCAGAGAGGTTCCCTGCACTCCAGGGTTCCTTGGTGAGCTCCCTCATAACCAGAATTTGCCCCCAGAATCCTTTTGGTTGGAAGAGACCTTAAAGATCATCAAGCCCAACCCATCACCCAAGTGGATGCTGCTGAAGTCGAGGAGCTTCACCATCCCATGGAAAAAATCTTCTAGGGGCTGCAATGAGGCAGCTCTAGGCTGAAAGAGAACAAATGTCACTGAAATATCACTGCAGCAATCGTTCTTTTCCACTCTGTGCTCTCATACACTTGAAATAATCTGCTGATTTCGGGAGGGGAAACAAAAAAAGCCCAATTGAAGAGATTTATCTCATCCCCCTGCTCCATCAGCTTGGAAACTTCAGCGACTCCTTTGTGAAAACACAGTTCTTCCTTCTGCCTCGTAAAGCAGGGCAGCAAACAAAGGCAAGGCAAGGACAGAACAAACAATGGCTTAAAAATGCTAATTATTCTCTTGCAAGGCTGCTCAGCTAAAGGGCTCTCTCCTGAAAGCACCACGAGGGGCTCGTAACATAGTCCTGGGCTCGCTCTTCTGCCACGGTCTAAATCACTTCCAGGGCTGCAAATCTGAAATGATTTCTCAGAATTTACTCTGGAGTAAATTGTCGATGTAATAGGGTTGGTTTTTGTGGTTTTGGTTTGGGGTTTTTTTCCTTTTTTTTTTAAAAATGTTGGTTTTGCTTTCTTGTTTTTTTGTTGTTGCTGGTTTTTTTTTTTCTGTTGTTGTTTGTTTTGTTTTGCTTCAGTTTTGCAAGATGGTTTACAAGACATATTGATAAAAAAGTAAAAAAAAAAAAAAAAAAAGTCTGAATTCATTTCTTCTGCGTTAGCCATGAAGTCTGAAGGCAAAATTGGGGTGATGGCAAAGGGTCAGACATTCAGCAGTAAATTCCTCAGTTCTGATGGAGCAGCCACACGTTGCTGTCACCCGACCCAGAAAACTTAATATGAAATGTAATACAGGGTGCTGGGACTGCATTTATATCAACAGATTTCAAAATATTTTAATTTTTAAAGTGCTGTGCTTATTGGAACAACAACACCCCCCCTAATTTTGCTTCCTGCACTACGGGCAGAGGAATAACATTATAAACTACAATAAACAGTATTATCAGCTACAATAAATAATATTATCAGCTACAATAACGTAATTTATTGCAGTCGATCATATTATTTATCAACTACAATAAATAATATTAAGAACTGCAGTAAATACTACTAACAACTGCAATAAATTATAGCAACATCTACAAGAATTCTGCCAAATCATTCTCTTAGCAAAGGGAAGAAAAAAATTCAGATTACAGCTGAAGTCTGTCGAGCAAAGCAAGGACTAGGGCATGCCAGGAATGCTCTGGCTAGGTTTCTGGGGAATGTGAAAGCTGAAAATTCTATGACTCTGTGATGACTCCAAAGGAAAATTTCCTTACGCAGGTCTAGGTCACGCTCCCAGAAACCTCAGTGGGGCTCTGGGAGACAATGGAATGGAAAGTGCTCTAGAAACAAACTCAGGTTTTGTGTTGAGAAGCAAAACCAAACCTGAGCTAGGGAATCCAGCTGCACGTTGCAGAGACCAGGACCAAATGGTGGAGCCTTTTACTGTTTCAGATGCATCCCATCTGCCTGAGCCTCTCCAGCCTCCGACAGCCACGGGGTGATCTGCAGCTCCTGGAGTTTCCAAACTTCATCACTTCATTCATTAAACCACCAAAGATCACTATCTCCTTTTCCTGTCTATTTGGAGAGACTCTCTTACTGTCACAGAGCAATGAAAAGTTCCCAAAATAGGCCATGTGAGCATCTGAGCAGCAGCAGGATTAGGGAACAGCCATGCTGGAGACTAATCATGTTTCTGGGGTGTTGGAAGTGTTCTGCACAACGTGCTGCATCTAATCCCCCCCGTGAAGACACGCTCTTCCCTAAGCTCTTTATTCACCCCCAAACCCCTTTACACTCCACCAGCTCTGAGTTTTGGACTGGGAGATCTTGCCACGGACTCCAGTTAAGCCAGTATGGAACAGAAAAGCAGCTCTAATGCCGTCGGGCGAGTCAGGCCAGGATTTCAAATAGCAGCTAAAATCCTCCAAGTAAAGCTGGGTTTCAGCTGTGGGGCTGCCCTACTCCTCTCAGAAGCTGCAGCAGGAGCTGCCACTTCAACACGACATTATCTTGGGGGTTCAGGAGGTGTCCCAAACAAAACTCCTGGTTTGAATTCAGCCCTAGCCTTAGGAAGTTAATCCCATTCAGTCAGACATCTTTACATGTTCAATCTCCTGAGCGAGCTCTCTGAAATCGTGTTTGACAATTCATTCCATCCAGTTGAGCTGGATGAGGAACATTCAGGAATAAACAGATATTTGCTTTACAATCTCATAGCACTCCTTTCCAAGAAGGCTGATTAATAGCTTTGAAAGAGCCTTTGCTGAAACCCGGGTGACAGTAAATGGCTTTGAAAGGGTAATCTCCTAAACACGGGGGTAACTAATGGTGCAAATGATCATCCCCATAAACACTGCCTTGGACATTTGAGCTGCATTTCCAAGCAGCCTGAAGCTGCAAACAGGAGAAAATCCATATGTAGCATCACTAGGAACAATCCATGTGGAGCCTGAAGGAGAACACGCCTGGAGACTTTTCAAAGCACAGGACAATAATAGAATCATAGATATTAGGGACAAAACGATGTTCTGGGGTCTCTGTGGAGGCTGAGGGTTGTCATGGCTGGTGAATGTTTTTCAACCTCCCCACAGACTGAGTACTTCATATAAAAGGGAGCTCTGTGGCACCATGGATCTCCATATGGTCATCCAGGAGGAGAGGACTTGGCACAGCTTAAGTGCAAATGAGAAGACACCAGAGTTAAAATGAAGAATAGGAAGAGGTAAAAAAAAAAAAAAGGTTTTTTTTTCAGGATCTGAGCACAGCAAAGACTTGATGTAGCTTTAAACAGATGTTCTGAGAGTCAGGGCAAAGTTCTGCTATTTTTATTTTTTTTCTGGGGCTAAAAGCTTACCTTTTGGTGTGGGAACGTGGACTGGATCATGGCAGTTTCAAAACTGTGTGTCCCCTTGAGCTGTGTCTTCTCCCACAGGGCCTTAAGGACTTGCACAGAATTACTCTGTATGGACAAAGGTTCTGCAAACAAGCTCTGAGGAAAATGTTGAAAATGGGATTTGAAGCATTTTTTTGCTCGGTCATTAACAAAGAGAATCTTGTTCTTACAGTGAGACAGCCACATGAATAACCAGGGATTAGTTCATTCCTCTGCAAGGAGTTATGATGGATCAATATGCACCCAATTAGATAAACCCTCAAACATTTCATTTCCTTTAGGGCTTTTTTTTGTTTCTAAATAGTATATTACAAGTCTTTAAGGTCTGTGGCTTACCAAAGATTATCTATCAAAGACACATAGCAACTTGCATGTCATTTTTGGTACAGAAATGCTGGTTTATAAACACGTGAGCAGCACTGGCCTCTGGAAAACAGGTGCAGATCTCAGGGACATGCTCTTTATGGAAAAGATGTGGTATTTACCCATGAAGGTGACACAGTGCTCGTCACCACCACGGGTTTGTGCAGGTTTAGTTGGACCTGACTGTGGCTCCTGGTCCTTGTGTGAAGGGGAAGAATAATTCCAGTGTTTGCCACTGTGGGAATGAAATGCAAGAGTAAAAAAAACCAACCCACAGAACACATTCAATGGATAGTGCTGCCAGAGGACAGGAATTTTCACTCTCTGAACATGCACAAAACAAGGTGAAACCTGGGATGGGTTGGGTGCCCTCACCTCCAAAGCTCCCCTTTTCAAATAAAAACAAAGATGCTTTACCCTGCCTTGAATTCTTCTAACCATAGAATGGTTTGGGTTGGAAGAGACCTTCAAACTCATCTTCCTCCAACCCCCATGGCAGGGACACCTCCCACTAGAGCAGGCTGCTCAGAGCCCCATCCAGCCTGCAGCTAATACTTCAACTCTTCATTGTACAAACTGCACATGCAGTCGGTGCTGTCAGATCTCCTGCAGCTGAGAGCACTCAGAGTTTCTGCCTCTACTATATCTGCTCCGTGATCTTGGGATTAAAAAATGCCTGGGCAGGAGCCAAGTTGAGAGTGCACAAGGAAATCTGATTTTTTTTTGGTATTTCAAGTACTGGATTTCGCAATGGGAACGACGTCCTTTTAACGTGGGGTTTCCTGGATGGACCTTCCTTTTCTTTCTAAGCAGAAATCCTAATCCTGTCTGGCATCCAGCTGACACAGACACGCTTCAGCAAGACCCAAACCGGGAATGTGACCGTGGCTGAAAAAATGCATTTTTTTCCTGCTATGCTGTCAGAAACGGCCAGATTTCACCCAAATTCAAAGGGAGAAATGCATTTTTTTCCTGCTATGCTGTCAGAAACAGCCAGATTTCACCCAAAATTCAAAGGGAGAAGCGTCAGCTCCGGGCAGCCACTTGGCACGGGGCAGCTGGTCCAGGTTTGGGAAACTGATGGAGCATCTCCAGGGAAGGTGTTAGGAAAGGACACTGAGGCTGTCCCTTGTGAGGAGGGAAATTAAACCATCCATCACCCACTTGATGGGTTTGAGGGTCTTTGCCAATCTTAATGGTTCTACGAGTCTATAATTCCATTCCTTTTGTTAGTCATCGCCATCAAACAATTCCTCCCACCTCCTCTGAGCTAACACCCTGCACTAACAATCTGCCCTTTCAGGACTGCCAGCCAAAACACCATGTAACAATTCATTAATATTTCAAAAAATTAAATAGGAAACAGGGTCACCAAGTTCAGGATCTGTTCTAGAGACCCGAGGGGAAAAAAAAATAAGTCTTTTGTTGCTTTTTCTCCTGCAGAACACGGCAAAAAGGGAACAAAAATGTGATAACTAGAAGTGAATTCTTCTAACTGTATATTAGTCCCCTGCCTGAGAATCTCTGACAGATCTGCTGAAAACTGCTTTTTTATCACCAGCCTTTCATTTAATTTATGGTTAACACGCTATAAATACATTTTATGTCTAAATTTATCTCCTGTACAATTTCGCAGGCTTCAACGACGTTATCCCAAGGCTGAATTTAGTGCCTGGGATTTAATTTAATAATAGTTATACATCCAGTACTTTAAAGCTTTAAGATATCCAACAAAAGAAAAACATAAATTATCTGACACTAAACACCACCCTGATGCACAGCAGGCTCGAACACTCTGTGCAACACAAAAGGAATCTTCTTTTTTTTCCATTAAAAAAAACTCCCCAAAAAAACAAATTAAGTGGAAATCCATGGGAAAAAGGGGGGGGACACCCGTTCAAATCCAGCAGCAAGTTGGGCCAACTCTGCCCCCCCCCCCCCCAGTCCCCTCTTCTTCAGCTCCTCCCTTCTGGTTTTGCTGTGGTTCAGTGTATTTTCCAACATCTGTTTTCCTCTCATCAGCAATAAAATGAAACATCTGTAACATAATTCATTTGTTCTCTCGAGGTCCCCTTAAAATTCAACCTCTTTCTTCAGGTTTTCCTTTACAGGGCAGCTCACCTCCTTTATTTCCCCCTTTCATTCCTGTTTCTGCCCCTGCTCTTTGCTTCCTCTGCTCTGTCACTGCCCTGCCCACCTCCACATTTGAAAAATAATTTTTTTTTTATGTATTTATTTCTAGGAACAAGCAGAGGGAAGAGTGATTTGAGCTGTTAAATTCACAGCATGACTCACCATGCACGTTTTACATTTAACATAAATCCTTTGTATTCCTAAAGTTGCTTTAGGGTGGGATGACCTGTGCCAAACAGCTCTAAGTAAAAAAAACCCAATTTTACTATTTTATCACAAAGCCCATCTGCTTCATCTTAGAGTCTGAATGTGGGTTTTCCTCTTCATAACCATTGGGGAAACTCCCAGTATGGCCAAATACTGGGCTGTGTTTGGAAACTGTTAAACCCAAGAAAACAGCTCTGGGGTCTCAGCCCTGATAAGTTTTGCAAATCCTGTTCAGACAAAGATGCTGCAGCAAAAAAAAAAATTAAATCCCAGTGGGTGCTGCACTTGTAACCTCCACCTGCAGCCTCAGGGCTGATTCTGCTCCCTGCAAATGCACCACGATGCTCCCAATCCTTGGCAGGCACCTGGGATGTGCTGGAATTTTTTGCCTGAATTAGGAAATTTAAGGTTTTTTTCCCCAGTTGTTTCATCCCTAGGCTTTGACAGACAGCGCCAATTCGTTGTACTGAACAGAAATATATTTTAAAACCCACAACTTATAAACTCCCAAATCACTTCAACCTACTCTAATGACTTTCTGAGCAATCACAAAGGGTCAGGAAGCTCTGTGGATTGGGAGCGTTTAAAGAGATTAACCATTAAAGCAGGGTTTTTTTCCCCCCTTAAATGCAAAGTTAAGAGCACAGAGGTGCCACTAATTCGTATCACACAGACCTGCTGGAAGAGGAACATGATGTGGATCCACAGTGGAGGCTGCTGGCTGATGAGGGTGAAACTGGATTTGCTGTAGAGGCAGTAATGGCCCTTCAGGGGACAGCTGAAGAACAGCTTTGCTACGCAACTTCTAACAGTATCTGGAAAGAAATATACAGAATATATTAAAATCAACTATTAAAAGCCAGAAACCTGAGAGCCCATGAGTGGTGTGTCATCGAGCAGTGTGGGGACTCCTGTTTCCAGTATGGGGGGTATCTCAGTCTGGGTCAACTCCTGGGGCATCCAGAAGAGCACTGCTTTGGTTCTGCCCTTAAATTAAACATGGTACTAGAGAAATTTACCCTCCTGTGCTTTAAATCTTACTTTTAGAGCTCTGGAGGAGGGCAGAGCGTGTCTGTCGGGCAGCTCCCAGCCAGGGACGGGCTCACTCAGCCCCTTTTGGTTCCTCCAGGAGCCAAAAGATGCACAAATCAAGTTACAACACTGCTGTGCTCACAGTGTGTTTGCTGCACAGGCCACCTCATGAACTCATCACCAGAAACATCATGAAGAATAGTGTGAGCATTTGCTGAGCACTGGGTGCCAGCAGGGACCAGTGTGCCAGCTCCTGCCCCATGCCACAAGGTCTCCAGTTGCAGCCCCTCACCCTGTCCACCCAGAAGCTTCAGATCCTGGGGGGATCTGGTCCACCCCAAACCTGCCCATGCAGAGATGCTCTTATGGGGACTCCAGGTCCTACCAACCCCACTTCTCAAGCACAAACACCACAAATCTGCCAATTTTTACACACCTAAACCCAGGGAGCTTCCTGCAGTGGCCACACACAATCTGAAGGTGTCCATCAGTATGATGCTATGTAATGTTACCTGGCTCTGAACTTCCCCTGCTGGTTTTAGCTGGAAATTAAACCCCTGAGATTCTGGTTTTTGCAAAATATTGACCTCGAACCCTCGTTTTCTGTCTTTGGCTGGCTACTCCTAATGACAACGGCATGTTCAGCATAACTTAATCAGATTTCTTTGTTCAGTTAAAATATTGGTACCATGTTATAGCCCTTTTCAACAGGACCGAGCAGCTATCCAAGGTAAAAAGACATCAAAACCAAAAATTAGATATTTTTACATGATGACCTTGATTTAAAGACAGGGGAGAGCTGCACCCTCTTCAACAACCAGCCCCCACCAACTGCTGCTGCCACGCTGGGTAAAGGCTAAGATGGGCAGAAAAACCACCCTGCAGCAGCTGATCTGTGCCCAAAGGCACCATTGCTCACCTCTCCTGTGGCCCTGGCCCAGCAGCACCTGCAGGGTCAAAGCCAGAGGGTTTTCCAGGAGAAGGGAGAGCAGGGTAGGCTGCCAGGGAGGTGTCCAGCCAGGTCTGGCCGTGCAGCATCCACACAATGAATCACAGGGTTGAGAAGGGTGACACGGGCCAGCTGTGCAGGGAACATTACTCAGAGCCTCGTGCTGCCCTGGTGAGTCACCACGGTGAAGGTGTAGGAATAAAAAGCTGTCAGAAAATAGCCTAACTGGAAAAATGAGTTGTAGCTCGTTAGAAAAATGAGGGTAACGTGGAGACAGTTTAAACAGCAGAGCCTTCAGGATCTGCTGACAAGGAGCCAGCAATGAGGTAGACTGATATCAGAGGGCAGCCTTTCTGTCCAGCAGCACACCATCTTGAAATACTTGTTGGTTTCATCGTGTTCCATCTAATCAAGATGTGAAGCATAGAGGAGAAACAGAGTAAATCCAATATTCCACATACAAACATGACGTGTGAGCAGCGAGTTCACCAGAGGTGCAAAAGGATGGGTCCCTAGAGCAGAAGTATCTGTGGATTGGATTGTCCTCAAAAACACAGAAAATGGAAAGCTGGGATGTTGGAACCTGCTGGAAACACCACAGAGATGCCAGGTGGATGCTGGGCTGGGGGAAAACAGCTTTGAGGTGGAAAGAAAGCTCAGCCTGTGAAGGGGGAGACAACTCAGTTCCCTGGATCTCTAACCCCACGTGTGGAAACCAGTAACTGCTCCCCCCGACTACAGCTGGCAAGGAAAGATTAATTTAGCCCCAGAAACTTTCAAGACATCAGCAAGACACAAGACACAGGAGACCCTGTCAGCAAAACCCACTTGGTCTGCAACAGCTCGCCCAGCACATGGCACCTCTTGGTGAGCACCAGGAATCCAACGTTGACTAAAAGACCTTTTGATGTGATTTAAAGCAACAGAGCCCAAACTATGGCAAAGATATATCTGCAACTCTTTAAAATAATTGGTCAGAAGTATGTCAGGGAGAGAGGAAGGAAAAAATTAACTCTTTTCCCCGAGGACATTAAGCCTATTACACTGGTCACATTTAAGCTGCACACTGACAGGCTCTAGAGCCAGGTTTGTGTGTTAAAAACTGCTGTCACTTCACAAGGTGGAGAGCAAATTTGAAGCAGGGTGGTTATGCCAACTTCTATTTCAGTGAGTACTTCAATTCCAAGCTGTCCCCTCGGACCTAAATTAGGATTTATGGAAACACCATTTCAACCACTGGATTTGTGGCTCTGGTAGCAGTTCTATACTGGGCAGGCTCAGAGGGGTTTTGACTGGAAAAAAAAGAGAAAGAAAAGCACAGCCAGAGTTGTCATGGGGTGTTGAAGGAGCTTGGAGCTGGGTGATGGATACGCTTGGGCCAGGACTGGGTAATCCTGGAGGAAGAAATTGCTCCTCAGCTCCAACCTCAACCTCCCCTGGGTCAACTTGAGGCTGGTTCCTCTTGTCCTGCATCACTGGCAGCAGCAGCTGGTGACACTTGGGAACATCTTCTCTATAAAAAGACACCAAGGGTGAGTTCTCCTCCTTGGTTTGCCTTAAGAAGAGCCCAAATAGCCCAAGGAAAGGATTTTAAAACCTGTGAAAGGCCAAGCCAAGGCACAAACCAACCCCACAGAGTCACCAGATGCCCCAGATGGCAGAGACTGATGGTGATCCCAAGGAAAGGCTCCTCCAGTCAAGGAACATTTCTCAGGACATCTGTTGGCAAGTCTCAAACTTCTAGCAAGAGAAGGAGCAACAACTTGTTTTTCCTACAGGAAACCAGAGAATATATGTTGCAATTTTAAAGTTCACTACAAAGTGGTTGTGCCTGGGGAAAAGAGAACAAAATAGGAACAGCAGAATGTCAGTAGAGCTGTTAATTGCTGTTTATTCCAGCTTAACATGCTGGGCTGAGCCAGGAGGGACATAGGCAAGTGGGTATGGAGTCACTGGTCCTGGGAAGAATCAATGCATCATTTGATTTCCATTGGTGATCCTTTACTATTAAATAAAATCTGTTAATAGGAGTCAACGTATGCTCATAAATTTCCCACATAGACTCCAACCCAGCCACAAACAGGAACCCATGGAATAAGAAACGGTGACAACTTTCTAAATTGCAGTTTAAAACCTTTCTCCAGCTTGCTCGTTTTCCTTGGCTCAATCTCTTCCGTTTGGATTACCAAGAAGTATGCAAACAATAAATATGTTTATAGGAGAAAAGGGTGATTTTTAAAGCAGCTGGCTTAAAAAGAAAAGTTGATTTATGTGTTTAACACCACTAGCTTTGCCTGCACGCTGCAACTCAGTCCAACAGATGTCACCTCCAGTGGGCTACACAAAAATTAGTGGCCAAGGCACAACTATTTTGGGGTCTGTCCATCAAGAACACACAGATGAGCTTAACTTTATAAACCCGTTTACTATGAAGGCAGGGAAAAGCCTCTGCTATTTGGGAAGGTGCAACAATAAAACATCTCTGCACCTTTGCTCCATCCTCTGAAGCAAAAGTGCCTGTATCACAGTGCAAAGAGCCCCACGGGGGGGGGAAAGCAGGGGAAAAGTGCAGGGGAAAGCAGGGTCCTGGGAGAACATCCCACTCCTGCTGCTCCTGGGCATCCCAGTATCATCCCTGAGCTGGCTCTGCCCAGCACCCCCAGCCTGGCAGAGGGATGCTGCCTCTCCTGCCCACACAGCAGGCACAGGCAGCTCCAGGAGGAGCCATTAGGTCTATCCCGATCCTATTCAGAAGCTCAGAGCCCTGTGGTTTGGGATTTCCCTCAGGAGAGTGATAACACCACCCCACTGGGAATCTCCCAGCTGCCAGGTAAAGTGCATCTCCCCAGGCTGCCCAGAGAGGCTGTGGAGTCTCCTTCTCTGGAGATTCCAAACCCCCTGGACACTGCACTGCTGGGCCATGCTCTGGATGCCCTGCTGGAGCAGGGGGGTGGCACCAGAGCATCTCCAGAGGTCCCTTCCAACCCTCAGCATGCTGGGATCCTGTGATCTGGAGCCCATCCTGGTTAAACTGATGCTTCCAGAGGAGTGAGGTGTGAAGCCCACATGATTTGCTGTTATCACCTATGCGAGGGCAGCAAGTTATGAGCACGTTCATGTTCCTGTTACACTCCCCGTTGTGCTGGCAGCTCCTCTGTGGTCTGACAGTGCAGATCACCACCACGGCCATCCTCTGAGTTATCCATCCCCACTGCCAGCCCTCACAGTTGGGATGAAACACCCGTAGAATAAAATGCCAGCTAATATATATATAATTTAGAGGGGGAGGCCCTAGCAGCAGCAGAGTTGTTCCCCCCGAAACACCACCCTGAGCCTGCGCAGCTTTGTGCTCCCAGTGCAGGAGCAGAGGGTCCATCTGTTCCAAATCAACGTCTGGCTTATGGAATGCTGGAATTTATCAGGGGTGAGCACTGCAGGGGAGCAATAAGCTCCTCCATCCACGCCGTCATGTGGTACCGATTATCTGGCAGGACGGCACAAAACGGAATCACAACCAGATCTCAGGCCAGAGGGCTGCAACCTGTTCCCCTCGCTGCTCCTCTCAGCCTTCCCTCCTCAATCCCGTGGAATGTTTGCTGTTGGTGCTTCCTCCCGTCGGGCACAAGGAGCCGGGAGTGACCGAGTGCTCTACAGCAGCCATCGCGTTGTTCGTTGGCACCTCGAGGGCTGAAGGATGCACTCCGTGTCCCTGGCTTGGAAAGGGGGCTGGGGATGTGCAAATCCATCAGCACCCTTCGTGATTTGTGTCATCAAATGTTCTCCTTCCACCAGCTCACTTGACACTCAGCGCTCTGAGCCACAGGCATTAAAAGTGGCATTTTTTTATCCCAATTATCTAAAGAGGGTGTAGAAGTAGAGGGGGAAACAAGGACCTGCCCTCCAGTTATAACCAAATCCAGCAGCTGTACAGGCTTGTGTCTGGGAACCATCTGACACCAGCCACTCCCAGAGGCAGGATACACATGGCCATGTATTTGATCCACCACCCCTGTGCATCTGGGAAACAAGAAGTCTCAAATCGTCCAACATGCAGGGTTCAAGGGGGGGGACCCAACAAGGTGGAGCCCACCAGCTGCTCAACAGCTCTGGGTAACTGGGGCTAAACCAGGTGAAAGAGAGCTGCCTCAGGGCTCAGCTGGAGGTTGTGGAATTCCCAAAGCAGGTCACCAGCAATGCCTAGTGCAGAAGTGCCACCTTCCAGAGAATGTTCCTCTGGTTTCCTTCGTCCCTCAAGATTCAGGTTCCAATTAACTCAGGCACTGACAGAATGATGTCATCTGATGGATCTGTTTTTCTCCTCTTGTCCATTTGCACTGTTGCCTGCTGCCGAGCACAGCCCTGCACGTCCTCTGTCTTTCCTCAAGGCAGCTGCTCCCTGTCTGGAGAGCCTTCAGCAGCCTCTTGCTCTCATCCTACAGCAGCAGGATCAGTTGGGATCATGGATGTGCCCAAGGCTGCTTCTGGTCTCCTCACGGGCACGGGGATGCCACCCAGCCTCAGCTTTCAAAGTGAAGGAATTCTCCACGTTGACAGCCAGCTCACCAGAGGCAAGTTGAGGTTGGACTCGATGATCTTGAAGGTCTTTTCCAACCTGAGGAGTTCCGAGACCCCCATCATCACTAGACACACAAGCACAATGCCACCACGCCTTTCCACACCTCACCTATTATTTTTTCTTACCATTTTCTCAGCATCTCAGGTGAAAATAAACCAGACACAATTGAATAGGCCTCTGTAGCAGGCAGGGATCACACCCTGCCAGGTTTTTGATGGAGCAGATTATGTAATATCTGAAATATTAACCAAGCCATCCCCTGGGTAAAGAGCCAGACCCTGTCTCTCCAACTCCTTGACAGCGACTCACATAAATCTCCTGCTCTGCACGTGTGTCCCCTGCTCAGAGAATTTCCCTAGGAATGCCTGCTGAGGATTTCTCAGGAAATTACAATAGTTTGAATGAATTTAGAAACCGTCCTGTGCCTAAAACATCTCACAAGAGCTACTCCAGAAGGGAAACTGAGACGTATGGATCAAAATATTCAACGTATCATATTTGATCAACACGAGGTAAAGGCACTTGGTGGCTTGGTTGTTCTCACCCACTTTTCCAGGAAAGTTTTATGAAACAAAAGCTTAATCATTAATTCTACCAAATAACCATCTCAAGTAGCAAGCCTGGAATTTAAGAAATTTCAGGAATTATTCAGAAAAACAAGATTTTTAAAATAATGTTGGGGTTTTTTCCCCTTTTAGGGGTGGAAGATGCTTTTCAACTTCTTGACCACTGAGAAAGTAAAGAAGTATTTTATCTATAAAAGTTCAGATCTGCTCCAGACCAACCAAGCTGGCCAAGGAGGAGGCTTAAGCACATGCTTAAGCCATGGCTTGTGATTCTATCACCATCAAGACTCCACGATGGGGAGCACAGCCTGGAGCTGGGGGACACTACTGCCTGCCCTGCAGATGTGGCCAGAGGTGTCACCAGTCCTAGTCAGCAGCCACATCTCTTCAGCTCAGCGGGACAGGTCCTGCCCTTTTCCAGAAAGCTCAAGGTTTGCTCTCTACAGCAGCCAAACACACGTTGGGTGTCAGGGAGGGCTGAGGGCTGCACTACATCTCTGAAGGAAACAAACAGTCCTGGAAGATTTCAAAACACTGCAGCCTGTGAATGACATTCGTTTACAAAACTAATCATAGCACAGAAACAGAGCTGTTTTGGTTGGAAAAAAAAACCCTTTCAGATGATGAAGTCAAACTGTCACCCCAGCACTGCCAGGGCACCACTGCCCCATGGCCCTCAGGGATCAC
>JANHGL010026251.1:0-12332 GCA_024611195.1 Ceyx melanurus | reverse complement strand
CTCAGCTGCTCCTCCCCACACTCCTGCTCCAGACCCTTCCCCAGCTCCATTGCCCTTCTCTGGCCACGCTCCAGCCCCTCAATGTCCTGGGAACGAGGAGCCCAGGTTCCTTCCCAATCCATGAGCTCTGTGATTTGCTTGTACCCTGAGAGGGGGTCCCAGTTCTCATAATGGAAAAAGCTCAGACCTCTTACCTTCAATAACACACTGATCAGGGATAGGAATTTTCCTCCCCATCTCCGTGACGTACGCTTTCACTTTGCCCAAGTTTTCCTTCAAGTGCAAGTAGAGCTTGTCCTGGTATTCCACAGGGCTGGTCACGGCCTCTGCACTTCCTTCCGGGGCTTTTTCTCGAGTAGATTCTGGCAGATTTGCTGATTCAGGGTAGCCAATACTCTGGTGTGAAGCCAGAGAATTCCCCAGTTGCATTGCTTCCGTGTCAAGGCTGAAAGGCAGCTTGTCGTTTTCTTGGCCAAGGTAGATCTCAGTGAGGGAGATACCAGCAGTTATCTCCTCACTCTCCTCATCCTGCCCACTCTCTGAGTTTCCCCCCTTCACACGGACTGCGTGCAAAGCCAGGCTTTTGGACCTGGAAGGTGAATGAGGAAAAGGGAAAACATCTTGGAATAGAGGTGAGATGCAAAAAATCATTCAGCCTCCGGCTCCTGGCTGCCCTGTGCCTACAAGCTGAGCCTCCAGAAGATTAAGGGTAGAAATTAAGTGACTGAAAGGACAAATACTGGAGGAGGAAGAGGAAAAAATTCCATGGAGCTGCTAAGGATGCTGAGGGTGCAGGCTGCTGAAGTTCTGGGATAGTCACAGTTGTCTCAGGCAGCACACGGGTGGAATTTGATTCAAAAATCTGATTGTTAGCAATAACACCCAAGAAAAGTCTCAGCATCTTCCTATCTGGTAGTATCTGCATGCAAATATTTTCCTATCCCTGGTGTTCTTTCGGGGCACAGAAGAGATTAAATAAATAATTTAGCAAGATTTTATCCAGCCTCTGTATCCAGGGATACGAGACTTGGTTAAAATGGGATTTACGGCACTCAGAGGTATCGTGCAAGCAGACCAAGCCCTCACCACTTGGATAAAGTTTTATTACGAGGCTAATACTGGTGAAAACTGCTCACACATTTTACAGAGCCATACCTGTTAAATCTCATATCCTTCCTTTCCTCTTTGGAGACCTGGCCCAAACTGTATCTCCGCACCGAGCCGGGAGTGCTGTTGTCAGCGTTTATTTTCTCTTCAAAAGCCTGTATTTTCACTTGGAGCTTTTCATCTTCTTCATTTCCACCCCTAACAGATTTTAAGTCATCCAGTGGTGCTGGAGGTTCTGTTTCAGTATCATTTTCCACCCTAAGGAAGGAGAAAGCAGAGGTTTAACTCTGGCAGGCGATGCCGACGCCGGGTTTCTGCCTGCGACCTGGATCGTGTACCTGGCAAAAATCACTGTGATTCAGGAAAAAAATTCTCTCAGAGGTTCATTAATCATGTTCAAAACCATGGCCCAGATCAATATCTATGGATGGATCAGAAGCACTGAGCATCTCTGACAAGCCTGCAGCAGAAACCACACGTGCTCTATCAGTATAAGCAAAACCTGACTCTTGCCCTGATGGTCCCACAGCAAAATGTTTTTCAGCTGAATTTAAACCATTCTCCCAACCACGACCTAGCACATTCTTTTTGGAAACCAAAAGTCAAGCTAATTGCAGAGTTTAGAGGAGTTTGTGGTTTTAAGGGCTTGATGGGAGTACGTGCAGTTCCTACTGAATTCTTGTCCTCTGGGTAAGAAAAATATCTTTAGAAACTCAGCACATGGACGGAAACAGGCTCAGGAAAAGTTCAAAGCAATGGGACTGAAGTTCAGCAAAAAGAAGAGGAGGAAATTAAGAGTTCAAGTGATCTTGTGGGACAGCGGGACAACGACTTGGTTGTTAGGTTGGTCTTGGAGTATCTAATATTTTAATAAAAGGGGTCAGAGAGAGCTTTAAAATGAATTTAATGGAAACTAATCATCATAGAAGAAAAAAAGAAACCCATACTCAAATAAACTGCTGGTAAAAAATTGCTTTCTAGTGATTAAAATACCCTCCAACCAGGAAACCAGAGCACAGGTCCCAGGATGGAAGTCCCACCACCCCAGCCCAGGACAAGTGGAGACACACCAAGGTCACACCCAAGTGCAGCCATTTCCATGCCCCAAACTACATTTCCTAGGTTAAAGTTTTCAGCCTGGGTGCTGGATTCCCCCAAATCAGGGTTTCTGAGGTTGTTGGGTTCCTACTCCTCCAAATTTTGGGTCACTTGCCAGAAACCTCAACTTTGGGCATCTGGGTTCTCCCCTGAAGATGCTGCTTGGTCTTCATACAGCAGGACAAGTTCCCAGTGCTCTTGGGGTACCTCCTTCCCCTCCTCTTCTGGGAGGTGCCTTCTGCTGGGGATTTATGTTCCCATCTTAATCCTCCAACTATGGAATAGCTGGACCAAAAAAAAACCAATGAAGGCAGGACAAAGATCATCACAAACCCCTTGGAGAATTTGGGGCCAGTTGACAGCACTTACTTTTTAAGCTCGACCCACAGCTCCAAAACAAGCTCAGATTTGCCACTGACAATTTCTTTGGTTTATTTTTTCCCCTGACGAGCAAACATCTGAAAATCTACATCTGTCAGGCGTGGATATGGAAAGCCACAAATGAGAGTTTTAACAGAGCACTTCCAAAGCAGCAGAGCCTCAGCAAGTCATGCTCCCAGTAGGGGAGCCTATTAAAAACCTCCAAAAAACTGCAAATTACCAATAGTGGAAACAAGAAAAAAACAAAAACAAAAACAAAACACTTAAAAAAAATAATAAAACCCAAACAACAAAACCAACCCCAACTACAGCATCACAAAAAAGCACTTTTTTCATTTGTTCTGATAAAGGCAGTTCAGGATATTTCTCAGGGGAGTTGGCCAGTTGGGTCTCGTTTTGTTTTTCATGTAGGCAAGGTCTCATAATATATTAATGCAGCAGAACACTTTGAAAAAAATAAAATAAAATTCTTCTGTAATAATGAACCTGGGTTTGACCTTTACCAACAAATCTTTTCTGGAGATGTGGGACAAGATTTAATTTATTAGAAAGCTGTCACTCCGGAGTAACTCTCAACACTGCTCCCATTGTGGGAGTGAAGCAGGAAGAAAAACCCTAGTTATATAGGTAAATATAGAGAAAGCCTCTGGCTACAGAGAGGGGATTGATGGGCTGATGGGGTTTATGAATGACAGACCCAAACCAGCAAGTCCTGATGGTGGCTGGAAATAAAAGTGGGCTTTTATAACAGCACCTTTCTGTCCAGAAGTCTCCTGCTGAGCTCCGATGGCTTTGTGAGGATGAGACCAGGCTTCTGCTAAAGAAATGCATTCACGGGTCCTATTTGCCATACATAAAGCAGCAGTAAATTGATCCTCATGGGGCTCATCACTGTTGGGTGCTCCTCAAGCCACCAGCTTGGTTTTGACCCTGTTGGTGCCCAGGGGACCACTCGCTCTCACGTGTCCCTGCTTGGTGCTCACATCCTTTCCCTGGAAGCCAAAGGCACACGTCCCAGGGGGAACCTTCAATGGAGCCTCCACCCCACGCCCAATGGGATGCCTGGCAGGCCTTCCTGCTGGCCTCCCCTTCCAGCAACAGTAAAATAAACTATTGTTTGAAATCTTGGCAAGAGGCAGTCGGTACATTGCTGAGGTTGCTGGAGCAGGATCAGCTTACGCCAAAGCTCGGGCTGTTTGCAAGAGGAAAGGGATGCACGAACCCAGCAAGAAATCCTAAGGGCCTGGCTTGCAAAGATAGCCCCACACTACTCATCGTGGCCCTGCCTCTGCATTCCCCGTGGAAGGAGACCTAAATGCACAGGTCAGCAAGTCAAGAGCAATACATCAATCTGAGGAGCATTTCTCCAGACCACCAGTGCCATTATCAACAAGTCAGGTGCTTACCAGGGGGAAAAAGAGCATGCACAGGAATTGCTAAAGAATGGGGCTGCTTCCAGGGCTTCAGCTCTGCAGATGGAAGCAACAGGAATGGATCCAGAGCAGGTCCTTGAGGTTCATCAACATACAGAGATAATCACCTCCTCCAACACAGTGGCCGTGCAGGTTTGAAGAAGCCAAGTGGTGGACAGTGCTGGTGACCTCAAAACCTCTGGCTCAGGGCTGGGAAGCCCATCAAGAGCTTCCATCATCAGCCAGGTAATGTTCAAGGGCTGAGATGCCCCGAGGAGATGGAGGCTCCATCCTCTGGCACTTCACACACCACAGTGTTCATGGGAACTATGGAATAGTGGGGGCCAGAAGAGTTTAACAGCTGGTGCTGGTGGGCAGCAGCATGCCCTAAATTAACCCACACCACAGTGTGCCTTTTCACTAGGGCTTGTAGGGATAGTGATGGTTTCCAACTGAAAGAGGGGAGATTTACATGAGAAATTAGGAAGAAATGAATCACTGTGAGGGTGGCAAGACACTGGGACAGGTTGTCTGGGGCTGCTCCATCCCTGCAAGTGTGCAAGGCCAGGTTGGATGGGGCTCTGAGCAGCCTGGTCGGGTGGGAGGTGTCCCTGCCCATGAAACCAGATGATTTTTAAGGTCCCTTCCAACTGTCACTATGATTCTGTGCCAGTCCCTTTCCAACACAGCAAAGCCTGAGATGCAGGTACAGCTTTCTTCACCACAAACATTGATTTAAAGAGCAGATCCTGTAGAAAATGAAGAGCAAAGGCACAAGAAAGGGGTGCTCAATGATGCCACATGCTAGACCTAGAATCTAAGTAAAAAAAATCTCATTCCACTGCACTGAAACAAGCAGCACTGGCATAGCCTGTTATACTTAGATATTACTCAGAACAACAGCTTAGAAGCTTCATTAAATTTATTTTCTTTCCCTCTCTCCCTTCCTTCTTTTCTCCCTCTCTGCCTTCCTTCTTTTCTCCCTCTCTGCCTTCCTTCTTTTCTCCCTCTCTGCCTTCCTTCTTTTCTCCCTCTCTCCCTTCCTTCTTTTCTCCCTCTCTCCCTTCCTTCTTTTCTCCCCTCCTTGCCTTCTTTTAACTGACCACACAATACTTCGAGGCTGGATCAAATGAAAACTCCGTATGTGTTCTTAAAAAGCACCTCAGAGACAGAATAACTTGTAATTTAGTGACAGGAAGGGGCAACAGAGCATCGCATGGTTTTAATTACACTCTCCCCTAACTGCATGTAAAACTCCCAGTGTCAGGCAGCTCCCAGCCAGCCATCTCTCTAAAGAAACCAGTTTCTTCTTATGTAAACACAGGGTTCTGGAAGGAATGGTTATAATCCAGCCACACGTTTTAAAATCCTGTTTTTCCTTTCGCAGCATAAATACTCCTGGCTCACTGCTCTTTAAAACACACTGCAACTCTGGAGCTGGGAGGGTATTTCCAGCTCAACGTTCGGACTGGTCCCACTCACACCAGTACAAGTCAGAATAAACTCTGCTGAAATCCATGGAGAACTCTCCTTTTAGCCTTAACTGCTGTGTCACGCTTGTTCCTGTCTGATTTAGCTGATGCTTTGCTTGGTACAGCCCTGAAATGTAAAACTAAACGTTTAAAAATGATTGTGAAAAAAAAATAAAAATCAGCCTTCCACTGGGATCCCTCCGAGCCACGCTGAGCATGAGGTGATGGCAGCTGGAAGAGACCAGGGTCACAGAGGGTTGAAAGGGGGGATAAACTAGAAAATAAAAAGACTAAAATAACGTGGAGAGTAGGAAATAAGTTCAGAAAGGTTTGTTTGAAAGGGTCCAGACCCTGTCACTGGCTCGATGCAGGGCAAACCTCTGCAGCACACACATCCCAGGACACTGTTCCTTACCCAGAGGAGCATCAGGAACAGCTTTTCCTTCCCATCCCTTCTGGCCACACTCACACCCCTCCCAGCTGCCTCACTGGGACTCTCCTGTCTCACAAAAGCAGCAGTTTATCCACAGAAACACTAAAAACTGGTAAGACCCCATCAGAGATTGTGGAGGAACATCTATTTGCAGTCCCTTCCACTGCAGATTCTGCTCTTCCTTCAACCAGAATGAACTCTGAGCAGCTCCCACTGCAGCCCTGGGATAAGGTGGGTGCATTTTCTTGCTCTGCCCCCCTTGTGTTACCCCCTCCAGAGCCTGGCCCCTGGCAGCTTTCAGGTTCTGAAAGCAGCAGCTACGTTTTCATTCATTTATATGCAAGGCTGTGAGCAAACACAACTTAAACAAGCAAACAACCATAAGCCTTTTCCTTTCATCCTCAGTAGAATCAGTAGAGCCTTTTTTTTTTTTCCTGAAGGAAAACATGGATGTTGTCTGAAACATCCACTGAAAAATATTATCCTTTCCTCCCCCTGACTCTCCACCCAAACAGCATTTTGCATCTGCCACCACACTCGGGCAGATGAGGAAGCTTCTCAGCAAAGCAAGTCCTCCATGAAGGGCAATTTTACAGAGAAATGGGGAAATGCAGCAAGAAGGCTTCAATTAAAACCTTTTCTTGTTCTTACTGTCTTGTATCAGCTCTAGAGATCAAGGATTAGCACAGAAGATAACAAGGGATAGGAATATCCCACCATTTTACAAAGTATTTTCCTAACCTAAATCAAGGGCCAGCAACAGGCTGTGTGAATAAAAAATTAACTCCCTGACTGAGGCCTCAACTGGTTCCCAGCTTCCCAGAACACACAGCACCCCCTGGTCCCCTTTGCTAGGTGACATCTGTGACTTCCCTGGGACAGACACTGTCCTTTTGTGCTCCCCCTGCCACCTCCCCTGGGCTCCCCCCTACCCTCAGCACAGACAGGGGCTCAATTCCAGCCAAGGGTTCTGTCACCAGGGGAAATGGGGGTGTTTCTTACAGCACTGGTGGGAAATGAGGGACTGCATCAGGGTCCCTTCTCCTCTTTCATTTTTAACTCTCTCCAGGACACCAGTTAATCGTTTCTTCAATGACCTCAATGTTTTGGCTCCACACTCTCCACGAGTCTGTCTCTCCAGGGCTGTCCTTCACAGTTATGAGTTTTCTGACATCTGTATTAAATATCTTTTTTTCTTTTTTTTTTTTTTTCCTGAAGAATGACTATTCCTCCGTGCCCTCTTGACCTGCTCTGGGGTACACAATGATAATTATAAATTTCTCCCTAATTAAAACTGACTACAGACATCTTTAAATAACACATCTTTTTACTGTGACAAATGCAGCAACACTCCTGATGCTTTAACCTCAGAAAGAAGCTGAGGGAGCAAAACATATTTCAGTACAAGCTCAAGACAGTTTTTTTCTCTTTTTTTAATCAGGGAGCTCTGCCAGCCTGTCATTCAGTGGTTATCTTCTAGAACAAACTCACTGATAACTGCACAGCCCGACTTCACTGATTTATTTTTAATGGCAGCTTTTTTAGGCTGCTTTAGCCTCCTGCTCTAAGGCACGGCTTGTTTCCTACTCCTGAAGTGCTCAAAACTTGAACAGCTTCTTTATCCTTGGGTGCCAAGTGACGCAGTTCCTGCTGTATGAAGTTCTGAGCTCATCCTGCCTGCTGCGGGCACAGAGCCGGTGCCGGCAGCATGGCTGCAGCTCTCACTGCCACCCTTTAGCTGCAGAAACACCTCGAGTCACTCCCATGAGTTGCTCACGACTTGCACACTCACCTGACTCTATAAACCTCCCCACCCTAGGGCTGGGTGAGCACGCAGTGGAACAGCAGGCAAGGGATGGATTGGAAAATTGCATTTTCCAGCATTGCAACGTCTATGATGTTCCACGATGGTTCATTGTGGCAGCTTGAAGGTATTTCATCCCCATTTATGCTGCCTTGGGCAGCCACACGTGCCCTTTACCTGGCTCCAGGTGTGCTGTCGCCCTCCAGCTGTCGCACGAGGAGCTTGGCTATGGCACTGAAGCTGTTGCTCATGCGGTAAATGTCTCTGCTCTGGGGGCCCAGGATGCTGGAGAAGGTGTCGGTGAGACTCTTGATTTCCAGCAGAAGAATGTGGTGAAAGGAGTGCTCCATGTTGGCCAGCTGGTTCACCAAGTACAGCAGGCACGTCCTGGCTCGCTCCTGGGGTGGGAACAATTGCCAACAAATGAATTCATTGTTTGCTCTGCCCCGGGGATAACGAGCACAGAGGCAACTGCACCAAACACAGAGCTGATTTTTGTGGCCTGCTGACGTTACGTTTATTCCTCTTGGCATTACCTCAATGGGTCTCACTCCGGGACACTTGGTCTCCTCCTCAAACCCACACAGAGATCCTAGGAGCTTCTTGGAAGGGTCTGAGGTGGTAGATCAGCCTGGCTCGGTGACCAGAGCCCCTGCAGCAGAGCTGGCTCCCCATTGTGAGCCTGGCCAAGCTACTTCACCTACCTCTACCCACCTTCTGTGCACTTCTTAACTTAATTTTATGCCATTTCCAGCAGGAAATCTCTCTTGTGAAGGGCCAAGTGCTCCTGGTGCTCCAATTTATAGGGTCTTCTCCCCCAGAGTGTTTTTCCTGGTGTCCCTACCCACATGAGATGTGAGCACAGTCACAAACACACTCTAACCTCCCAGGAACAAGAGGATTATTATGAAAATCTCCAGAGAAGGAGTCTCCACAGCCTCTCTGGGCAGCCTGGGACAGGCTCTGTCACTCTTACAGCAAAGAAGTTCATCCTCATGTTGAGGTGGAACCTTCTGTGCTCCAGTTTATCCCCACTGGTCCTTGTCCTATTGCTGGGCACCACAGAGAAGAGCCTGGGATGCATCAGGAATCTGGTTTGTTGTAACTGTCCTGAGTGGATCAGGATGATCCTCGTAACAGGAGAGAAAAAAAAATTAATTGCTGAAAGTTTGATTCCAGATACAGCTGGGCTATAAAAATACAGAAGGTGGGGATGAGACTCTGGCAGAACACGGCCCGAGCATCACAAGTGAGGTTTTTGTGAGGAAAAAGTCTACTTATTTCAAACAAAAGAGGACCCTGCTGTGACAGAGACAACTGAGAAAAGCCTATCAGACAAATTGTTCCCCTTCAGCCACACGAGGTAAAACAACCAGAGAGATGTCCTTGCCTGGGATGCTGTGATGGAGTTTTCCCCTCAACTCTCTGCAAGAGGTTGGCTTTTTTTTTTTGGTGCACGTTCACCAGTTTATTTGGAAGACAATCCCCTCCTCCAAGAGATAAACACCGGCTCAATTAACATTTAAAACACATCTTTGTTTCCTAAACAAACTGTGCAGCAGACGTAAACTGGAAGAGAAACTCTGACCGGTTTCGTGTCACTTTGATCCAGCTGGAGCATCTCCAGCCACGCTGAAGTTGCTGCTACTCGCCTGGAGTGAGGTAAAAGAACAATAAACTCTACCCAGTAATAGAATACGTAACTGTGATACAAAACAAAATGATGGTGGCAATGTAGCCCGAGATGAAAGCACCCCCAGAACAATTTCTAGCCAAAAAAATGCTCACAGAGCCTCCCTGGATGTACGTAACCCGTTGTTATTTTCACTATGCTTATTTTATGCATCCGGGTGGGTATTTTTTTCCACGAGCATCCCTCGCTCTCTGTGGCTTTACATCTGCCTGGAGGGGAAGGATCTAAAATGCCAGCAATGAGGTGGGGCAAAGTGTTTTGTTGTATCTTAAAATGGGGCTCAGGAGACTGCAAAAGGGATCACGAGGCTTGCAGAAGTAACTCTGGTTTCCAGTTGGTTCAAAACAGGCAGGTATTGGAGAGAAAAAGGGAAAAAAAAAAAAGATTACAACGTTCAATTGACCTGTGCCCCGAGATGGTGTTTTTCTTTGTACAAATTTATGGTTAAAGGGACAAGTTCTGATTTCAGCTTCACCCATGAGACCGTGGCTGACATCAGCACAAGTGGTGAGGATAAACAAGGGGCAACCTTTAAAATAAAGGGATCTCTTTTCAGCCAGAGCTCTCATCTCTCCAGGGGTCTGTCTGAAGTGCCAAGGTGCAGAGAGCAGCTCAGGGACAGCACAAGAGGTTAGTTCTAGAAGCCAGCAGAAAGGATCTTCTGCTCCTATGTGTGAGCTATACCACAGAGGGCCAAGCCTCAGCCCTTTCCACCTCCCTTCCCCGAGTGAACCTCCCCGGGAAAGAAAATACCAATAAATCAACCCACTGCCATTTCATTTCCCACTCATTCTGCTTGCCTGGGAAGGGGATGCCAATTCACATCTCTCTTCCATGGGGAGGGAGAGGGGGAGAAGTGACAGCAGAGGTTTTTGGGTGGGCTGAGAGGAGACCATCAGCAGCACCCGTGGCTGCATCCACCGCTCTGCTGCCTGCTCCTTCCTCCTTGGACCTGATCTCAATGGAGTGGCTGTGGTCAGACCTGTGACAGCAGCCAGGCTTTTAGATCAGAGCATCCTTTTAGCTCTTTCTTGTTCTATACCGAGCCTTGAAGATCTGTCCAGATTTTATGGTGCCAGATGTGTTCCTGCTTATTTTATCGCAGGCTGCTTGTCTGCGCCGAAGCGAGGGATCAGAGAAATCAGAGGCTGCTTTCTGCCTTTCAAACATCCTCAGACACGACCCCTCTCTTGGCTCTCTTGGGGGGTGCAATCTGCACAAGATGCTGCCGGAGTAAAGGAAAGAAAACCTCTGCAAGGGGAAGGGAGGACTGTGGGAGTTCCGCTGTGTTAATAAACACGCCGGAGCCACGAGGACCCTTCGGTCACCACATCTGGGTTGATGCAGCCCCAGGCAGTGGTGGGTCCAGGAGTGTCCCACCAAAGTAGCTCTTCACACCTCCACAAAACTGGGGGCCACAAAGTGCTGAAAGCAAATTTAAACTCCTTAAGGTAAAGAGGGAAAACTCATAAGCGGAAGGTGAAAGACCAGCAGTTATAATGTCACATTATATATTTTATATATATTATATGTCACAAGAAATCACAGAATCACCACAGCTGGGAAGGATCTCCAGGATCATCAAGTCCAACCTTCATCCTAACATCTGTCTAACCACCAGACCACAGCCTCAAGTGCTATATCCACTTGTTTATTAAATACCTCCAGGGATGGTGACTCCACCACCTACCTCCCTGGGCAGCCTGGTCCAGTTCCTCACCACTCTCTCAGTAAAGAATTTCTTCCTAATATCCAAACTAAACCTCTCCTGGTGCAACCTGAGGCTGTTTTCACTCGTGGAAAGGCTGAGGTGATGCAGGGCAGCAAGACCACATCCCTCAACCAACCCAACCCCCAAACCAACCAACTTGTGTTTATAAACTCACCTCATCAACGCGTCCAACAGCTCCAAAGATCTTTGCTGTTTGCCCAATCAGGCTTGGGAAAGTCTCACCAATTTCTTTCAGCGTGGGAAGAAAAGCAGCTAAGGCTGTTGGCTCGTAGCTGGAGAGTTCTAGAAGTATGTTTAGGATGATGTCGCTGTGGTTGGGGTCTCTCAAGCATCCAAAGAGAAATGGAACACACTCTTTCAGCACCTAGTAAAGGAAAAAAAAAAAAAAAAAGACAAACAAATGGTGAGCCTAGTTTTTTAACTGTGAACACACAGAACCAAAAGACACTACCACGGAGTCATAAAAAATAAACCACTAGGCTTTGATTTAGTCAAATAGTTCTCCACCCTCGCTGACCTCTGCATGGAGCTGCTGCTGAGGTCAGTCAAAGTTCAGCTCAACATATGGAACAAGGGTAAGCTGGAGCCTTGAAATATTGCAGTTATGCATATAGAAGTAAGGAAAAGCACAGTTGTTCAAGAAGAGAAAAAAAAAAACCCAACCCCACCAAAAAAATCCTCACCAAACATTTCCCTTGCTCTGGGCCAGTCCTGGGCTTTGTTGATTAAAACAACATCAGGCTTACTCTGCCCCTGTGATACAGTAAATTAAAGTACAAGTAGAAATTATTGGTTTCCACCAGAAAATAACTAACGTGACAAGGTCAAGAGCTGGATCAGAGGAAAAAAAAAAATAAGAGGCAGGATCCTCACTGTGCAAAAAAAACAAACCAACAAATCTGCTGTAGGCAAGTTGTTTTCTTGTAACAACACCATTTTCAAGAGGCTGAGGGTGTAATCCTTAACATCATCTCAAGGACAGGATGTGATTTGTACAACTGTTTACCAACGGATCGCTTTTCACATCCACACACCAACAAACACAACCCGGCTTCAGTGGAACTGCTCTGGGACAGCCCTTCCCACCCAGCAACGGGGCATGAAGTGACCTGTTCATCTGGTCTTTTCAGATGAGGACATTTTGCAAGTCAGTATCTAGTGCTCCAGCAAAATACTGCAGGTGGATGGCTGGATAAATTG
>JANHGL010026249.1:11043-29442 GCA_024611195.1 Ceyx melanurus | reverse complement strand
ATATATATTTATATATATAATATATATATATAATGCCATTTTTCCATTTCCAATGACTACACCATAAAATGTAAGCAAGGCTTCTCAAAGACATTGAAACATTCAAAAAATCAAAACCCTCATTCCAACCTTCACATTCCAAAGGAAAAGTAACAGTGCAAAAGCCCATCAGTGATGGTTTCCAACCTGGCCCTCAGTGTTCCATACCAGAACCACACCAATCCAATTCCTTGTTCTCTGAAGTGGGACACGCAGCAGTGTCAATATCCAAATACTTTTAAAGCATGAACATTTGTTGTTTATTAGCCAACACAACTTTCAACTCTTAAAAAAAACAACAAAAACAATAAAAGACAAGGTGAAACACAATTTGAAGGGTAAGAGTTCAATGTCACATCCCAAGGTAACCACCTCCTGCCCGTCCAGTGGCAACAACGAGCACTGGAACCAACAACCTTGATTGATTAAGCTATTAAAAGTCTAATTAAACCTACAAGTCAGAAAAAATCAGCTTTGTTAGAAGTTAGAATCATTAATGTGATGAGCAAAACTGACCAACAGAACAAAAACACTTTACACCTTTGTTTACCAAAAGTCATTAATTACTGGATGTCCTGCCTGCTCTCATTCCAATTCTCCCCATTCCTGCTGTTGTTGCACAGGGCCCTCAGATCTCACACACAGTTGGCACCTAGGCAAGAACACAGCTAATGAACTTCAATGTCAGCACCAGTAAGTTAAAACATGTGTATTACATCCTAAAAAAGGTGTCCATTTGGGGCAGCAATTGATGGAGAGAGAAGAATTTTGTCAGCTACTTCACATTTGGATGCAACAGTAGCTGGATTCAGCTCATCTGCAGTCTGGGCATGTCAATTATATATCAAAAGTGAATCTCAAGCCCTGCACCTGGATATATCCCTATGAAAAGATCATTTAGACATCTAATTTGTTGGGTGGTTTGTGATTATTTTAATAGCAATATACTTGGAACAAGCTCTGCTTTTTCAAAGCAGCATCTTCACATACACAGTGTTGAGAATTTACAGCAACACTGGTGTCCTCTACATTGTGTGTAATGTCTGTTTTATAAAGGTACTGAGTATTCAAGTAAAATTCCCTAACAGTTAATGACATTTATTTTTTTTTAAGTGTGCAAAACTGCAAAACTCATTGTGATAGAATGTGTAAGGTCAAAGGGGTGGAACAGCTGACAGAGGTTTGATTGAATAAATGCATCATAAATCCTCAAAACAAACACTAACCTGGAGAATCTCCACTTGAAATTTCCTGTGCACCGTTACAAAATATTTTTATAGTAATGAGAAAAAAAAAACAACAAAACAAAAAGCTTGCAAGGCAGCACATAAAGTATTCACAGCAGGATTATGATTGGAAAAACTAATAATAATAAATGTAAGATGTTGACTGATGTATGCACTAACAGCATCTGTCTTTTAGCACTGGCCTTGATTACACAGGAGATGGAGCAGCCATTACAATTCAGAAAAAAAAATAAGAATTAAGAAATCATTGTCAAATTTTGTCACTTTTTTTTTTTCCAAGCCCAAGTTTTAGTTGATAGCCTCCACATTTGTATGGTTAAGTCATTGTTGCTGTGTTTCCTTTCTGTGACCCCAGTACATTTTTCTCCCTTCATCTGCGGGTCTTTCGGGTGTTGTGAAGGTTCATTCCTGCACCCCCTACACAGAATCCCTCCCTCTAGCTGCCTTTTCTAGCACCATTACACTGAATAAAAATTAAAATGCACAAACAACAAGCAGTGACAGCGGCGACTCCTCAATTGTCCAGGATGAAATAGGGCAGCATGCCAAAGAAAGGTGCATGGGAATAGCTGGATATGGAACACAGGCCAAGCTCCAGCAGCCTAGATGCCTTTCTGAGCATTACCTTCCATCCCCCAGCCAAAATACATGCATTAGAATGTAGTAAAAACCTTCTAGGAACATCTCTTAGCCAACTGCAGACTTTTCTGTTGCCACACGAGTGCAAAAAAAGGGGCAGGATGTGAACCTGTGTATTTCTGAAACTTCGTTTGGTGACAGAACACAAAAGGAAAAATTCCTACGTATACACATTAGGTCTGTCTCCACTTTTATAAAACTGGAATAAAATGGGAAAGTGCCATGTTTATAGTTCCTAATTGAAGTTTTAATGTCCTTTTGACACAAAAAGGTATATACACATCAGATCTACGTAACCTTTTTTTTTCTTTTTTTTTTTTTCCAACTGGACAAGTGTCAAACCCTGTAGATCTACAGGGCAAAACGAGATTGGTCAGGAAAGAATTGTTCCTATAACTGGTAAGCTGACACTATGTCCTTTTGCCATTAAAAAGGTCCTTGTTTCAGTTTATTCAAGTTTGTCACTCCTCGTGGTTGGTTGGTTGGTTGTTTTTTTTCTGTGGGTTTTTTTTTTTATCTCCGATAAAAAAAATATTCAGACTTTTGTAATCTGTGTATGCTGATCTTCATCAAAAGGTTCATTCTCTGGATCAGAGTCAGTGGTGTCAGAGTATCTATAATGATCAGGTTCATTGTCACTAACATCTGGTGTTACAGAAGTTGAACTGCTAGCCTCTGGGTTTGATGGCTCTTCTACTGTTTTTGTGAAAAATAGCTTCACCTGGGAAAGGAAAAAACAACATTTAAAAAGGGAACCTGGACTGAAATCAAGCACAAGCAATAATGCAATTTTTAGCAGCACAGCTCCTTTGGCCACATTGAATCACACCAGAGATTCCTCCTCTCTCCACTCTAGAAAGAGGGCAACAAAGAAGGAGCTGCTGTGGGATCAGCCAGCCTCTCAGCATCCCCCTTCACACAGCCAACAGCTGCAAAGCAGCAGTTTCTCAATCCCAGAAGGAGTTCTGTGTGCCTGCACCAACCACTGGTACTCCTCAGCAACAGCAAAGCCACTGTGGTGCCACAGGCCACATGTCCTGCCAACACCGGGGGTTGCACAACCAATGCTGTGGGCATCCCTGTTAGAAGGCTGATCCAAGCAACATCCCAACAAGCATCTAGGACTCTGACCTTCACATGAGCACTGCTGGGCTCTGGTATTTTACGAGCCATGAAATTCTTATTATGAGCAATGAAATTCTTAAAAATGGCTTTTTCATTTTCACCAACAGTGCTGGCAAAGTCTTGTGTTTCCCCAAGCTAACCTCACAGGGTGAGCTGCTGCCATGAAGCAGGTACCACCTCAGGAATTACTGTCTGGAGTTCATGGCAATGCAGCTGGTAGAGAAAAGATGCTGCCTGGGTCTCTGATACTCTGCTCCTCCTCTTTGATCAATACCTGCAACAAGTCAATTTCTACACCCACAGCAGTTTCAAATGGTTCCTCCATCAGACAAAACAGACAAACCAGATCAAGTCATGCAGCTTTTCAGCTTTGTTTACACATAATATATACTGACCTTGAAGTTTGGAGAGAAATATCTGTTGGCTTTGTCTTTATTTGCTTTGTCTAGATCATTTTTTGTTAATGTAAGGATTAAATATTCCTTATCATTATCTGAGCGCTCTGTACTGAAAATACCATCAAGTTCCTGATCTGCAACTAGACTTCCATTTTCTACTTTGTCTGAATTTTCATCCAGTCCTATGAAGAATGTATTTACCCAAAAGTGAAACATTTTGTCCTGGGGGAGGAAGAACACAAAGAACAAGCTTGCTTTAGTATTCACTAATGGCACATTAGTCTCATATTATCATCTGGTCAAAAAAACACCAAATTTATAATAAATCTTGTTTGGACATCAGTGTCATTGGTTACATTGCATGCAAAGACCTTTTCACCAATTCTCCTAGAAAACACATAACTCTATTAATCAAACTCAGTTTTAACCCATTAAGCTTTCAGAAGTCCTTATCAAAAGTTGGTTTCATAACAATGCATCATATCTAAAAAAAATAATTTAAATGAAATTAAACAAGTATTAAACTTGTAATAGCAAGGCATAAAGAGATTTTTTTCTCACACTTTGCCAGGCAGTAGCCAAACCCAACAACCTGTGTAAACCAGCCTAGGTGAGTATTATTTAGCTATAGAGAACATCTTCCCCCATAGCTTTCCTGCAGAACAGAATGCTTGATTTATATACAGAAAATAACTGTAATTGAGCAAAACCACCCACAAATCCAGGGCTCCTGCTGTAGCAGATTCATGAGTGCTTTACAGAGATAGTTTCTACCAGTCAGATATCTGCTAAGAAAAATTCAGACTCTGAAAGATTATCTGCTGACCTACTCAAGGGGAAGTTTTTAATGAGAAGATAAGGCCCTGACAGTTAAAGTGTATTCAGCTTATCCCAAAGTGGACAGATTATCAGCAGCAGCTGGAAAGGTACAAGTTGGTCTATCCACTGGAAAAGCTTTTGCCTGTAAAATGAGGCAAGATAGCAATCACTGAGTTTAAAAAGGCACTGGGGAACTAGCTGGCATCAGCCAGTGTATTCCATGCTTATCATTCTAACTAGCAGGGTCATTTGGAGTATTTATCTCTGTATGTGGCACTGAACAAGCAGCAGTGTTTTGCTCTTGGCTAGACAATCTCTTCTGAAAATGATAAGCCCAGGAACTTCACCTTTCAGCTCCACTGAATGCTCTTGTTTTACTCCTCCATGTGTCCAGGATCAAGTACTGTTAATTGTTTGCTCCTGATTAGCAAATTAAGCACTTTTCCATCTGAAACTGAGCTAAATGTACTTCCTCTTTACAAATTAAACCACCTAGTTCACTCTTGATTTTTCAGTCAAGTTCCAGAACACAAACAGCCAGTCTAGATTTTCTGCTTTTCTTCTGAAGCTGCAGGGGTGACAGAGCTAGCACATACTAGAATCTAGCATTGCTAGATACTACACAGGACCACAACACTGATTCCTTTCACATGTTTTGGTTTACAAGAGTCACAGAATCACAGAATGACAGAGGTTGGAAGGGACCAGTAGAGTCCAACCCCCAGCTGCCAAAAGCAGGGCATGTCCCCCAGGAACAGATTCAGATGGATTTTTGAAAGTCTCTAGAGGAGACTTCACAAGCTCTCTGGGCAGCCTGTTCCAGGCTCCATCACCCTCACAGTGATGAAGTTTCTCCTCTGAGGTGGAACCTTCTGTGCTCCAGTTTTGATCCTTGTCCTGTTGCTTGGCACTGCACAGACAGGTTGGCTCCTTCTATTTGACACCCACCCTTCAGATGCTTGTATCCCAACATTTTCCAGGGCCAACAAGAAGGATGCAAGGAAGAGGTGGACCACTGATTAACTCGTGTAATTTTCTCACAAATTAATAAAAACATGGTAAGCACACAAATACTGGGAATTCAGAAGTGTCTGATGAAACAAGTTCTCCCAGTCTACTGACATTCAGTAGACCCCTTTCCAGTATTTTAGGTAAAGCATCCAAAAACACTGCCAGCTCATGTTCATCTCTGTGAGCACCTAACAGACTCCCAAGCTGTAAGGAATTGTAATGGTGAAGATAAAAGTTATATTACCAGGGGTGTTTCTGACTGAATAAGTTACCTACTAGTTAAGAAATCCATTTCCAATGCATGCCTCTCCAGTACACAATAGGTATGGGATTCAAGTTAATCTTCCAAGTTAACACAGTGTAATTAGTTGTCCTGGGAGACTAATTGCTGTTTTCCACTGCTACCAAGTTTCTTCAAGCCATCACATCTGTGAAGAAGCTCTGTTGGAGCCCATGAATACAAAGCAGCAGTCAGTAGGTTTTTGACAGATCCAACCTGCTCATACACTTCATGCCCTCTTCATCATCACTACTGCAGAAACACTCTTGAAAGCGCCCAGAATCTGGAAGGAAAGGATGAACATCCTGGACAAGAGGGATTTTTCTTCTGTAATGCTCCAGGGAGTCATCAGATTGCCTGCTGATGTTTCAAGCAGAAAGTGGCAGCAGGCAAAATTCCATAAAGATGTGGTCAGGGTAACCTGGTCCAGGCTCCTCCTGTGCCCAGGTGAGTCCCTCAAAATATACAGTCTTCCAATATGAAATGGATGAAAATTTTTTTCCAAGATGAAAAAACAAAAGCCCAGTTCAGGTCAAAATGGAAACAACCAGTGGCATCAGCTTTCCAGCTACGCAACAGGAGGCATTTAGAAAGCAGGTGCTAATCTGCAATGAACAGCAGTAAAAGACAAGCCTGAGCTTGTGTTTCCAGCACCCAACACACAGCTCTGGAGATCAGTATCACCTGCAGTCTCACCACTGGTGGGTGAGGAGGCCATTCTTCCAGTGAAGATGACAAAAAAAAGTGTATTTCCATACCATGACCATAGTTGAGGGAGAGATCCCACCTCCTGGAGCTGGGGTGATGGTGCTTTGCTTCATCCTTCTTCAAACAAGGTCACTGGGTATACACCAATGCCAGCAGAAGCAAAGCTGCATGATCTTTTCATGCCTCAAACTTCATCAGGTGGAGCAGAAGCAGGAAGAACTTACTTGGTGCTTAGAGCTACCCAAACAAGGAACCACTGGGCACTCAGTTTTACTGATAAGAGTCTGGAGCAGATGGACAAAAAACTTCTCACTAGACACCTCTTAATCTGTTTTCCTTGGAATGTTTGCATAGGTCTTCAGGGACTCAAACTAAACAACACAACTTGGCTGAGATAATCATTTATCCTTTTATCTCCCTCCAGCTTTTTAAAACATCATGTTATTTTCCTTCCTTTCCCACTACACTAATTAGCTTAATAAGCCAAGTTCATGGGTACTAGAACATGGCATGGCCACTCAAACTGAGGGAAGACCTGGTCATGTTTTTACTTTGAATTAGCTCTTCAGGCTGTTAACTGTCACTCCTTCCACTGAAAAAAACCCCCTCATTATTCCAAGTGAGGATTCAGCTTCAGCTACAGCACCAGGCTCCAAGATATTTTATGGAAGACAACAAAGCAGGTTGCTGTAATATGGGCCAGAGATAGGATTTTTAGAATCAAGACATGAACTGAACTGAGCTTTAGATAGCAAAATCAGAATACCACATCAAGTGCTCCCAGGAACACAATTTAATGAATAGGCTTCAGAAAACAATTATTAGCTAGAGGCTTTTTTTTTTTTTTATCCACTTCCATCACAGGCAACTGCATTAAAAAAAAAAACTCAGAGATGTATTTCTTACCCATAACCAAAGCTGTATTGCAAAATCTATAGTGCAGTCTCAGGCACTTGAGACAGAAGGAGATTTAATTAATACTTATTCCTACCTTGTAGAGTTTGTCACTTCTCAGACTGACAGAAAAAGTACCTTGCTCCAGAGCTGCTGCCTCTAACTGCAGACAGATCCAAATCCCAGCTCATTTAAGCCACCAGCTAGGAGTCCTCACATCCTCCTGAAAGTTTAATTTTGCAGAGATCTAATGGCACTTTGAACCACTTTGCAGCACTAAGGGTTTCAGAGATGACAGCCAGTGATCAGAAGATGGACCTCCTGTTCCAACCTGGCCTTCCTGTATTCATGGCTGATGGAACTTCTTGTACCATTTTCAAATCAACAGTTAAAGCCTTCTGACATTTTCAAATTTTATTTTTCAGTGTTTGCTGAACAGGAATCACCCAAAGTCCTCTTGAAGTGTATGGGCAGAGCTTCCCATCTCTACAAACTCCAGAGATGAAATGCCATACCCAGCATGATAAACAACACTGTCAGCCCTGCCTATGCTACAGCCTGGGTATAATAAACCAGTAGTGACTTCAGAAAAAGCCACAGCAACATTTCCCTCTCGTTCATTTGGACTGGGAGGACTCCTGAAAAAGGTCTCCTTTATCCCCAGGCAGAAAGATTGCAAGATCTTGTGTGTTAGCTTTAAACAGTCTCATTGAGCCAAGTAATATAAGAATACCCTGAAATACATCAGCATGTCAACATCAATAACTTGAAGAAAAAGGCTTCACACAGATGGAAGCAAACCTAGAGATGACAGAGCATTTTGAGATGGGAGCAGTCAAGCTACAAGCCATACAAACAAAAACACATGCTCAAACACACCCCACCCCCAGTTACTACCTTCTATCCACCTGAAATTCAAAGGTAGTAACTGTGCTCTAGCCTCCAAGCCACAGTGTTCTCATATGAGAAACAGCTTGAAGCCTGAATGGATCTACAATGACACTTTTAATTAAATGTTACTAGTTTTTTTTTTATTAGGTTTCTTATGGAAAGGTAAAATGCAGACCAATAGGTATGTGATACCTTTAAGTGTGATCAAGAAACCTTGTTTAGCAGCTACCAGTACATCTGCTGGCAGAAAAAACTTGGAAGAGCAAAAACCAGTGCCAGGAAATGCACCTGTAATTCCAGCTTTCATAAACACATGTGAATAAATCACAATCTCTAAAAGAAATTGCTAATACTATATAATAAGAGTGATGAGGTCTCTCCTCAGCCTCCTCTTCCTCAAACTAAGCAGTCCCAGCTCCTTCAATCACTCTTCATCAGATTTATTCTCCAGACCCTTCCCCAGCTCTGTTGCCTCCTCTGCACTGGCTCCAGCACCAAGAGATCTCTCTTGGATTGAGAATTCAATGGGAAACAATGCTGAATGCTTTTAGAAAGTCTAGGTAGACAATACCCACAGCCTTTCCCTCAGCCAATGTCAGCTGTTAGAGAAGGAGATCAGGTTGGGCAGACAGGAGCTGCCTCTGTCAGTGCCATGGCCTCTCTCTCTGCTTCTCCTCCCTGGCTCCTGAGGCTGGGTGTCCAGGGAACAGCAGATTCCACTGCTAAAGACTGAGGCAATGTCAGCATTGATTGAGCATCTCAGCCTTTTCCTCATCCTTTGCTAATGTGTTTCCCTCTGCATCCAACAAAGGAGAGAGATTCTCCCTAATCCTCCTTTTCTTGTTAATGAACTTCTAGAAGCACTTATTATCCTTAACAGCTGTAGCCTGGTTGAACTCTCTGTGCTTTGGCTCTCCTAATTTTCTCCCTACACCTTTATAGTCTTCATGAGAGGCCTGGGCCCTCTTCCAAAGGTCACAGACTCTCCTTTTGTTCTGGAGGTCCAGCCAAAGGTCCCTCTTCAGCCAGGCCAGGCTCCTTCCCTGCCTACTTGCTTCTGGCACACAGGGCAGCTGCTCTGTGCCTTTCAGACTCTCTCCTGAAGGATGTCCAGCCCTCCTGGGCTCCTGCATCCTTCAGGGTAGCTTCCCAAGGGATTTATCAATCTGTCTCCTGAACAGGTCAAAGTTTGCCCTCTGGGAGTCTAAGGTGGCAGTTTTATTAACTCCTTGTTTCTCTGAGGATTGAGAACTCAATCATCTCATGGTCACTGTGCCCTAGACAGCCTCCAACCCTTAGATCTCCCACAGGTACATCCCTGTTCACAAGAAGCAGCTCCAGGAGGGCACCTTCTCTGGCTGGTTCATTTACCAGCTGTGTGAGGAAGTTATCCTCCACACATTCCAGAAACCTCTTGGATTGTTCCCTCCCTGCTGTGTTATATTCCCAGTTAAAGTCCCCCACAAGACCAACAGCAAGGGACTGAGATTTCTCCCAGCTGCTTATAGAAAGCTTCATCCACCTCACTGCTTTGGCTGGGAGGTCTACAGCAGACTCCCACCACAACACCAGCTTTCCTGTCATCATTATACTTGATTTCTGAGCTCTCATGGCATTCTCTAACACTCAGGGCCACTCCACCACCAATTCTTCCCTGGCTATACCTCCTGAAGGGCTTGTATCCCTCAACTGTGACACTCAACTGTTTGTTGCTCAGTGTGTGCACTGGTACAGATGCACTTCAGATGAGATAATGACTCCAATACCTTCTTGTGTAGTTAAACTTCTTGGGCAGTTCAACACTAGATTCAACAGATTTTTAAGGCAGATATCAAGGTGGTTTCTTTACAGAAGGCTTTTGCCTTGTGAAGGGACAGTTTCTCTCTATTGGAAAAGCTTGCAGGTAAGGATTAATTTTTACCAGCTCAGTATCTCTTGGCACTAGCAGTCCAGAAACACTTGCTGTGCTTCTGCAGACAACTTTATATACAAGAGCTCATCATGGGTGCTACTGGAGCCCAGATCCAGCACCTGAGCTATGAACTGATATTCTGGGGGCTTGGGCAGGGAGAGGAGGCACAGCAAAATGTGCTACAAAAGCCATTTGCAATCCAGCTGTTACTAATGGTAAAGAAATAAATTCACTGTTAAGATAGGACAGAGACTGGATAAAACAGGACCATGTCTCAGATGTTGGGGTTTTGTTTCATCTACCCCCTGAATCCCTTAGCTCTAATCAGCCCACAGTACTTATCTGGCTGCTCCTTTACAAGAAGTGACACCATTAAATGACCCTTGTGCTTGAACAGGCCCACAAAAGAGCATGCATGTGTATTTCCACACACACATCTAGTAGCTCTTAAGTTTTAAAACCCCCATTAAACAGCAACTACTCTTAAGAATAGGTAGGAAATATAAAGACAGCCTTTAATCAGTCTTATGCTCACCTTTCACTCCAGTAGCAGCAACCTCCTTCTACAAGCACCAAAATGAAGCCCCACAATGAGACACTGGTATTGAAGAACTCACTGACTTTGGTGGCAAAGTTCTGGATTAACTTCTTCCACAACTGATAAAATTCTCCATTCCAGTGAATTCTCTAAACAACTAATGTCAAGACATCACAGCTGGGAACTGAGGCTGGCTGGACAGACTGAAGAGATACTTTCCCATGTGTGTAGGAACTCAATTATCTTGGAAATTCAACCAGATGGGTAGAAATTAGCTCACAGCCCACAGACAGGATCTTTTGAGCCTGCTCAAACCTTCAGCAAATGTAGCTAAGAAAACAGCTGGATTTAACTTGCTCAGCATGCAAGTCTATTTTTAGAATGAGAACGTTTCTTCCTCAATTAGATTACTCACTACTACCCAAAGGACTGCAATACACACACAGGGTGATTTTAATCCAACCTTTGTACTTAAATCTCACCAATTCTCAAAACATCCATCTTCCATTTTGTGGAGATTCTCTCCTTGGGAAAACCAGCCATCAAAGGATTAAATACCTCGGTGACATATCACTTGGGAGTACAACCAACATCCCAGCCCTGCATCAGGATGGGCTCAAAAACATTTTCCAGAGAAACAAAACCAACCTTTTTCAACATCTTGTTCTGTTTGTGGAAGAATTCCACTTTGATATCACCACATACTGGCAAAGGTTGGGGGAATTCAAAGTACATATACTTGTCTTCACGTCTTGAGGGTCCTGAAGGGGAGGTGAATATCTTTACCTTTAGCTGGTACACCACAAACTGAGGATCTGTGGGGTAAAACAGAGTGTCACTTCAGAGGAAATGCCTTGGAAGCAGCAAAAAGCACAGTATTAGTGTCAGAATCACATCATGAGCTACAGGATTTAGAAAGGTAAAGAAATATTCAGAGTTGAGCAGTGCAAGGCACCAAGCTTTGCTAGAGAAAACATCCTGAGACAGAACCCTCAGGCAACCAAAGGGTTCCTAGAAAGTTGCTGTTTCTTTTGACTAGAATAACTACTGGCAACAGCTTCATGACTTTTCCTTGCACACTGCCTCTCATCTCTATTACATGGATGTAGCAGAGGAGTTGTATTCTCTCTCATCTTCCAATTGCTGACTGGGCAGTTCTATCAGGGTAAGGAATTTCTACTCTTACACAAACAGAGCTGCTACAGAAAGAAAAACAAGGACAAACTTCAACAACAATACACAGACTACACAGACACAGGCCATAGGTGTGTCCTGCAAATCACCACCACAAAAAATGTGCCAGCAGTGGTAACTTTCCAAATGAAATCTGCAGGGCTAATGGATGAAATTCTGATTATTTTTTTTTTTTATGCAGTCCAAGCAGATTTTCTTTGGAAATTGCCAGACACCAGCATGAAAACCAGAAATATTAAATAAAGCTTGTTCTAAATTCTTTCTGCATTTGCTTCTGACTTCTCTATTAGTATCAGAAGCAGACTGCTCTCTAGACAATACCCACTGGATCATACCCTGTGGTACAGGCTACCCTGAAACCTCTCCTGCAGAGCTCTGAAGTCCCTGCTGAGCAGACCCACACTATCCTGCTGATGGCCCAGCTATAAAACTTCTACTTATCTCCCTCAAAACCTCAGAGCTGTCATCCCAGAGGCACAACTGCTTGATGAGTGACTTTATAACAGAAGGAAGGTACCAAGAATTCAGATTTCAAGTCATCATGCATTGGTACAATTGCTACCATCACAGTAGGTAACACAACTGAAGAAACAAGAGACCATTGCTTTCACATTTTGGGGAGGGAATTAACTGAAAACTTTGCAGAAATATTAAATATTGCAGTACACAAAGATGCTGATCATTACTGTCTTCTCAGGTGATCAGCAAATCTCTTGTTTAGCACATCCTACTGTGAACATAAGCACTGGAAACAGCCTGGCACAAACAGAGAAGTTAATGCTCACAGGAGCAATTCCTAGCTGGAGCTGGATTTCACAAGGGTAGCACAGTTAATCCAAACCATTAAATAAGTGACAATTGCAGAAATCTGGAACCTCCACACCTCTACCCCAGAGGCAGAGGTTTTTTGGCAGAGGCTCCTCCCTTCCTCCTGTTAAAAAAAAAAAAAAGCCAGCTTGACAGGCTGCTTAATTGTTTGTGTGTTACATGTTCAGGTATGGTTTTATAACAGTTTAATAGTGCCATTTTAATCAAAGCCACAGGAGGCACTGGAGTTAATTACATGTTGCAGTAATCCCCATAGCAAAACTATTAGAAAGATTTTTTTTCCACCAAGAAAAAAATGAACATGCAACACTAGTCAGTTACTGCCCTGTAATGCAGCCTGCAGAAGGACAGAATTGTATTTGCACTTATATTTCAAAGTTTCAAGGAACCTGCTGCTCCTTCCTAACACATCAGCAAAACAGATTAATCATTTTTAGGTGTCTTAATACCTTATAAGCCTCCACAGAAACAAAAGTTTATTCCAATGTTAGACATTTACCCAGCTGAACTGATCAAAAAAAAAAAACCAAAACAAACCAAAGCCAACAAACCAAAAAAACTCTCTCCATGGGAAGAAGGCTGTTGCTTCATTTGAAGCCAATACACCATCATTAAGCAAATGTTTTCCAGCAATTCACATTCCCCAAGAGTTGATCTATGTAGAAAAAAAATAAATACAAAGGGGGTGGGGGTGGTGGTTTTCTAATAAGGAAGCAAATACCCAAATATACATGGCATCACTTAGCCTCAAACCCTTACATAACTTTCCAGTTTGTAGAATTATAGAGTGTTTAGGGCTGGAAGGGAGCTCCAAAGGGCATCTAGTGCAGGGAGCAGGGACACCCTCATCTAGCCCAGGTTGCTCAGAGCCTTGGCCAACCTCACCTGGAATAGCTCCAGGGATGGGGCCTCAACCACCTCCCTGGGGAGTTATTTGGTTGTTTCACTGCTGTTTGGAATGAGTCCTTCAGAGAACTCAGCTTCCTCCAGCTGGGAGGATGCCAGAGGGCTGCCCACACTAACCCAGCAGCTGGACCACGCAGTGTTTCATTCTAATATTCTCCATCAGGATGTGCAGCTCTTCTTCCCATCAGAGGCCAAGGCATTGCCTTGTGAAAGCCACCAGAGGTTCAGGGTACTTACTGCAAGTCCCACTGCTGAACATGGGAATAGTTTCAAACATCATCTTGTGAAACAGCAGTGCCACTGGTCTGTAATCCAGGTGGTTCTTGAGCAGGTAGCTGTAGTAGTACACGTAGCGTCTCTGGCTGGGAATTGTCACTCCCTAAACAGGGGTGAAAACAAATGTTAAATCCCACCCACAGCACATTTAGCATCACTCAGAGCTCCTGAGCATTGCCTCAGAGCAGAAATAAAGGCAAATCAACCACGAATTGAGGAGGAAGCTGTCTGCACACATCCAGCATCAGGCAACTCATTCCCAGCCCAGCCCCAGCATGGAAGAAGCAGGACACTGTTTTTCCAGTTGCTTTGCTACTCCAAACATCAGTCTCAAGCACTAAGGCAAAGGATGCAGAGTTTTCCATACACCTCAGACACTCAAAGATGGTTTCACATGCTTGGGGTTTTTTTCTTCTCAGCTGAAGAGAACTGGATTTTCTTCTTAATCACTAATCCAGGAATTAACATTTTGACAATGAAAAGACTCTCATTTTCTTTGTCAATATCACTGTACTCGAGACCAAGGTTACCTTCTATTATATGCCCTATTATATATAATTATATATTATATCTATATGCCCTTCTGAAATGTTTTCACAACCATAAAAAGTGTTAAGTTTTTTTTAATATAGGCCCAAGTAGCCCAAAATCTGAAATTAAGGACTTCACAGTTGATTACAACTGAAGTAAACAGAGAAAAAAAACCAAAACCAACAACTGAAGTACTTGCTTTGAGAACAAAACCACCACCACACACACAGAAAAAAAACCAACAAACAAAACCCCAAACCCACCCAAAAAATGACAAAACCCCAGCAAACCACCAAGCATTTTTATTACTGATTTGAAACTTCAAGGGAAGAGTTTCAAAGCTTTTATATAGCTAATCTTGAAGCAAAATTGATAAAGATGTAAAATAAGATTAAAGATATAAAATATAAAATAATATAATAACTTAATTTCCTAGAAAATGTACTGCCTAGTTTGACAGAACACACAGTATACACACACATTCCATAAAACTTAAACTCCCATATTAAACCTAGATGTGAAAATGCAATAAACCAGAGGAAAACAAAAGGTTCCTATATGAGTCCATAAGCATTTTGGTCACAAAACCTAGAACCTGTTAGATCTCATACCTGCTTCACCTTGCTAAAGCCATAAGCTAAGAGTGGCCAAAGTGATTTTAATTTAGCAAGAATCACAGAATGTGAGGGGTTGGAAGGGAGCTAGAAGATCATCTAGTCCAACCCCCCTGCCAAGCAGGGGCACCTAGACCAAGTCACCCAGGGCAAGATTCACTTCCTGCAATTATTTTATTTTAACCCTCCACACTGAAGCAAACCAGAAAATTCTCTATTTTCCAGAAATGATCAAAGAATGATCCTGAATATCTCCAGCTCAAGCACTTGAGTAGCTGCTCCCAGCTGATACCTACCCATTGAGCAGACTGCTTCCCTCCATGTACAAAGCTTCCTAGAATACCCCTCAAGGCAGAAGCAGGAATAAAGACAGACCTTCTCAATCTGCAGGAAGGTAAGTTGTCAGTCTGTCATCACAGCAGTAGTTTGGTTTCCATCTTAAGGAAAAAACCAGCTGATAAGCCAACCATTTCTATAGCTATACTATTCTCACCAGCTTTTTATGAAGCAAGTAGCTTGTACTCACTTTTAACAAAGAAAATTTGGTACCTAATTAAAGCCACTTTTCCTTCATCTTACATATGTTGGTCCAGCAACAACAGCACAAAAAAAAAAAAATATCCAAAGAAACAAACATTTTATTGTCACAGGTGCAAACTGCTCCTTTCAGTTCAAGAAGTCAGTTACATAAAGGTGTGGCCAAGTGTCAAATCAGAGCAGCACTGCACGTGTTGCACTCAAACACAAGCCACAGGGGAAGAAAAAGCTCCAAGAATCTGAACCAAAATACCTGGTTTATACCAGTACTTTAAAGATGATGAGCATCTCATGCTGTTCACTGCCCACATCAAGATAACCATGCTCAACCAAGCCCTGATAAGCAAGCTGCAGTGTTGGAAATCAGGTTTTCCAGCAGAGATATTGAAACCAAAAGAAAGCTGCTGGCTACAGGCAGTATTTACAGTGTGGTTAATTTACACACACAATTCCTGTTCAAAAAGTTCTCCCATCACCTCAGATGTACCACTGGGGTACTGCTGAACAACTACCTGCACCACACTAACACCCAAGGTACTACTTTTACTACAGGGAAACTGAGGTACAACTTGCTTCACCACTGATTTGTTTCATTTTGTAATTTTCATGATATTTTATCTGGCTCTTTGGTAATCTTTATCAGCAGGAATCATCTACACTGTTTATTCCTCACACAGCTCAAAGTTTTGATGGGAAGTCTTGACACTTCAGGGTTGGAAGATGAGCAGGGAAGCTTGCTGAAGTGACCTAGCAAGTCACACCTTACGATGTTTGGAGAGGCTTTGAATCAAGAGGCTAAATTCCCATTAATGAGGTGTAACTGTAGCAAAAAACAGAGTTACTGCCAAATCTGTGTGTGCCACTGACCTTTTGAAAGCTCTTGTAGCCATTCCTTCTCTCAAATGAGATCCTGCATGAGGCAGAAGGACTAGAAGCTAAGTGGCAGCAGCTCATGAAGAGACAGAGAATACTCAGGCTTAACTAGTTTTTTCTTGAGGGCTCCCAACAACACTCTTCCCATAAGGATGTTCAACTGCACTGTAATGACTCCGTATCTCCAAACAGCACCAGGGAAGGGAAGAGAACCTGAGATGAAGAACAGCTCATCCATTCAGTCAAAACAAGCTGGAATAATCCTCTTATTTGGGCTGAAAATGCTGAACAAGAAAGTTCCCTCGTCAGCCGTGTGTTTGATGCAACACAGCAGTTTCAAAGGCTATTTAAAATAAACTGTCAGGGTCTTCTTGAACAGGAGATGGAAAAACCAGAGTGTTTTGGCATTTTAAATCATTTCTAGTGCTGCTGAGGAAAGCTTTTTCATTTAGAATGACTGCACTGACCCACAATGTTCGAGCTAAATCAAACCAGATACAGCAACCTGTGGAAAATACTTAAAGGTCTGGACTATTAAGCAGGAAAAGCAGAAATATACAGGTAGGAGAGAAAATAACTCACCTTCTTGTCTCTGGTCCTCACTTCCCCATAGAAATCTAGGGCTTCTTGAGCCTTTAAAAACTTGCCTCGATGCAACAAATATGCACAGATCATGACACCAGTTCGTCCCTTTCCAGCTTTACAGTGGATTGCTGCAACATGATTGTCATCTTCACTTAGCCATTGGTCAAGATCTTCACAAAAAGGTTTGATAAGCTCTAGTTGTGGTGGGTTATGGTCTTCAAAAGGGTACTGTGCAACTGCAAAAAAAAAATAAATAATTAAAATAATCAAGTAGCAGTTGATTAAAAGCTCAAAAAGAAATTACAGCTCAAGCAGACAGGTCAGCCTGGGGACAAGAGTGTAAAAAGTTAACTTACTGAATAAAACCCTGTGTTACATATAGGTATGCAAATGTTTTTATTTTTTTATTCTTATGATCCAGCAATGTACTGCACATTGTATACATTGCAGACATTTCTCTTGCAATACATAAGCATCCTGTCACATCAAGAGATTGTTTCACACTGCTACCAAAATGAGTGGCTGAATGTGTGTATCTGGCATCATGAATCTTCCAGAATTTAAGAGTGCAGCAGCACAAAGAATAACCTTGTGAAAAGCCATTGCTCTAACAATAGAGTACCTGCTGAGATAAAACAGAGACAAATCTCAGCCACTGAGACAATATTCATTTTCAATATTCATTTTCAATATTCCAAATTCATTTTTCAGACAATAGAAATTCTGCCCAAAAATTCTGTGAACAGACTCTCAGGATTTGTTCAGAGGGGTTTTGAAAGAAAAAAAGCCAATTAAAAAATGGTAATAAACAAAAGTCTCATGTAAAGCACTTGTAGTACTCATGAGTTTTAAAGACAAATCACTACACAGAGTTGTTGAGTTTTTTACGGATATAAACACACACAAACACACTTTTTTTTTTTCCTATCTAGGGATGGAAAGTATTTAAAGAGAGCAAAAAATAAGCAATAAGCAGAGCCTTCTTCTTGGAGAAGAGTTCTGATAATTCTCCTTCCAAGCTCCTAGACACTGCAAGAAAATCCCACAGCACAAAAAGGAGTTTAAGAAAAAAAAAATAAATTAAAAAGTAATGACTGTGGCAAAGCAGAAGGTGGTTTCCAGCATGGAAGTGCTTCAGAAACTGCAAACATCTTAGACAGAAAGCTAGTGCCCAAAGATGATGAAGAGCTGCTAATGTTTGACTGAATTTCATGTGAGAGCATCCCATTTGCAGAATGGTGTTTTGTGCTAAGTATACAAAGAAAGATGTTCCCTTTGAAATTAACTTCAGAATATTTGGAGGATACCATTCTATCTAATTTTAATTTGATTTTTAAAAAAATATCCCTGTTATCTACTCTAAATTCTATTCTCCTAAAGCAGAAATTAAAGCAACCCATGTTCTGGCCATATTAGAAGCACAACCTTCTCATTTATGCCTTTTCTCTTACCCAAAGTATTGCTCAAGCAGATCTTAAACTGCTTTTTTTCTGGCTTATATGTTTTGAGTGAGGTTTCAGGACAACATTAAGAACAAATCAGAAGTGAGGATGA
>JANHGL010026247.1:162613-180591 GCA_024611195.1 Ceyx melanurus | reverse complement strand
CATTCTTTGATCCTGTGATCCCATTTCACCCTATTGACATTTCCATTGTCATGCACTATACCTGTCTGGTGAGGCTGCTTTTAAAATGCACCACCAGCAGAAAAAAGTCCTGGATTCATTTCTGAGTACCCTGAGCTGGATTAGATTCTATTCTATGGTCCTGCTCTGTCAGGGGGTTTGGACTCGAAGATCTCCAGGGCACTTTCCCTGACTGATCCCTGACATCCTGGGATCCTGTGATTTCCTGAAGTAGGTTGCCAATCTGCAGTGAGCCTTTCCAAAGGCTGCTCAGTGCATTTTGGTTTTGGGAGTTGTAACATCCCAGCTGTCTGAAGGAAGGATAAAATGCACCAAGGGAATGAGACCTGGGCAGGTGTCCTTGTCTGCATCGCCAAGCAGCTCTGCATTTGCAGGGTGGCTAAGATGTGGGGTAAAACTCCAGCTCCTGTAGGAAGATTTCAGCCAGTAGACTCAAGCATTTGGCTGTGCAGACCTAAACTAAGCAACTGTCACTTTCCCATTCATGGGGAGAATATGGACCTCCCTGGGTTCCGTGGGGATGTGTGAGGGAGGGAGAAGCAGCTGGTGGTAGGGAATACATCTAAGAGCTGCCTGGTTGTTTGTCTCCTCCAGATTTGGGAGTGGCAGATGGGGGGTTGTCTTCTCCAATGCCTTCACGCTTGGTTGCTCCCTCATCCCTTGTGCGCAAAGGGCAGGCCAGTGTAACCAGTGGGAAGGGTGAGGTGCCAGCTTTTGTTTGACCCCTTTTCAAGCTGCAGGCTTGAGCACAGTGAAGGTCCAGTGTTCCTCCCTGTAATTTGTTCCTGTTCCTCCTCATGTAATTTGAGGGCAAAGCCGATTCCAGCAATAGGCATCGTGCTAAAGCTGACAACTTAAAGAAATAATTAAATGGAAATTCACAGCTGAAGTAATAGGCACGTTAGTGAAGAATATCATAGAGGTCTGGCCTGTAGTTAGGTCTGTTTTGCAGTCATAGTGGTGTAATGCTGTTTCTTTGAGATGGTTCCTCCTCTTATTCCTACAATAAAATAAATGGCAGAGCATATGTTGACCTAGAGGTGCCAAGTCCACTCCTAATTTCTAATTTAAATAGGTTTCTGCTGGGCTGCAGTAGGAGCTGTAATCAAACACCAAGCAGATAATCATGTTTGTTGTTTGTTTGTTTTGTTTTGTTTTTTTAATTGCAAATCACTTTTCCTTTTATAAAATAGGCATTTGTGTGGGTGGTTCCTTGCTGACCACAAAGAGATGTTTTTTTGTTGCCTTTCATTTATGTTTGCTATTGAACGAGCAGAATTATGCAGTTTTGTCTGTCACACTTGGGTGGGATAGTGTAATGATTTAATTTGAAATGAAAGCGAGATATCTTTATTTTAGGGGAAAACACGGCTAAGTGGTGAGAGTAAGCAGGTCTAGCCTTTACCAGAAACCCTAATTAGAAGAAATCCCATGTACGGTTGACCTTGTCTGTTGAGACAACCCTCAGAGAAGAAAGAGCACTAAAAATTAGTATGCTGCCAGTGCTGCAGTTTTATTATTTGTCGTTATTAAGCAAACTGGGTGTGTATTTCTTTTTTTTTGAAGCGTTTGATTAAATGTGTGATCTTATCTCAGCGAAATGGCCTTCTGGGCTACAGACTGTGGTGTTCAGAAATGAAATTTGTTTAGAGCCTCTGAACAGACATTTATTCAATGAGACCTTTCTTGAATAATAGATGTGACAGTGAGATATCTGCGTGATGTGGTTTGAGCCTTTGGTTGGTTGGTTTGTTGGTTGGTTTGGGTTTTTTTGGCGTAGGGAGTTGCAATTTGATCAGGGGGAGAAGACTGCACAAGTGCAAAAGAGTGAGAGTGGGATGTATATGTGGGGAGATTATCATATGTCACAGAATCAGGCCCTGGTTCTGCCAAGAGTTATTTATGGGCCAAGCTTTGCACACTTCAGGACCTCCCAGTTGGCATATTGTTTGGCATATCAAGCGACGAACACACCTATCTAGCTCTGTATCACTAATCATCCTTTAGGTAGTGCTTGAAAATGCTTCCATTTTATGGAAAAAAAAAACCCAAAACATTACCAACAAACATCTTCAAACAACAACACAGAGAAGCATGGTAGTTGGGGTCAGTGCTGATGTCCTTAAATGATTCTTTGGTTTGTAATTGTCCCATCAAATCAGTGAGACTCAGAGAAGGAGACTAGTCCATGCATGAGGCAAGCAGGCTTCACCAGGGGGAGTTCACCACTAGTTATGTGTCCAGTGAGGAGAAAATGTGAAATGTAGGAAAATATTCTTCAATACATAATATATTAAAAAAAAAAATTGTTTTTTTGGTGGGTTTTTTTTGGTGTTTTTTTTGTTGTTGTTCTTGGGTTTTTCTGTTTGGTTGGTTAGTTGTTTTTTTTTTCTTTATTGGAAGCACAATGCTTTCTTATTAGGCACAGCTACTTGGGTAACCCTCCACCAGGGAAAAAAAAAAGCAACCCTAAATAGAACTCCCGGTTTTTAAGTATTATCAGAGATACATCTGTTTTTCCAGCAAAGCAAGCTATTGTAGTTTTCCATACACCTCACAGGGATAAGACTTCATTGAAGGTGTGGACTGCACAGGATTTTCAGCTGTTGGTACCCAACTACATGCCTTGCTTTTCCCAAGGTGAAGCTTAGAAGGAACAAAAATACCGGAAAATGTATATATTTCTTTAATTATTTGTTTATTTGTTTTCAGTGGATTTTAAATAATATACTGTTCTGATCTCTGAAGATGAGAGAGAGGAATTTTCTGAGTGGCTTAGTCTTCCCCTGCAAAAGGGCCCTTTTCTATATAGAAAGCTTGCTTTTAAATAAGAGGAGTCCCACAGTGCCTCTGCTGTAAAACTGCATTTTGATCGATCCCCAGGCGTCTCGCTGCTCCCCTGCATTGTACATCAGGTTAGATAGTGATTAAGTGATTTCTCCTGGAGGTAAATCCAAAACCTTCTCTTTTGCAGGAGCTGGAGATGTTAGTTCCATGACCTAATGATGTGATGAGGTGCCAGTGCAGGAGTCCTCCAGCATCTGATACTCCAGCTGCTCATCTTCCCTGCTTTTTGGCTAATGTGGTGCTTGTTCTTAAAAGTTCTGTGGTGACCAGGACTTTTAGATACCTTTTAATCACAGAGACGTTTTTCTTTCCTGCTGCACAGCTGACCCCACCAGATGCAAAACACTGATTCACATCTATAGGTGCAAAGTACAGGAGTTCACGTGTTTGGGAGCCCTGTGTGCTTTGTTATGATTTTTGTCTGAGCTTAATGGACAATTTGAGGTGATTTGTATTTGTGGTAGACTGAGGAATACAGCCTGAAAACATGGAGCTTACAGGCTTATTTTAAGGGGCTCTTCCATAGATCTGCAACTGGATATGGGTTGTCTTTGTGGCAGAGACATCAACTCCAGAGCCACAGGTCAAAGACCAGTAAACACAGAATCATAGAACCCTAGCACTGTCTGTGTTGAAAATGACCTCTCGAGTTCATCTGGTCCAATCCCCCTGCTGAGAGCAGGGGCATCTGCAACTAGAGCAGGGTGCACAGAGCCTCCTCAAGCCCCACCTGCAATGTCCAGAGCTGGACACAGGGCTCCAGGGGAGCTATGCCCAGAGCAGAGCAGCAGAATCCCCTCTCTCCATCTGCTGCCCACACTGCTCCTGCTGCAGCCCAGGCTGGACTGGCTGTTGGGCTCCAGCACACCCTGGCTGCTCATTCCAGCTGCTCCTCTCTCAGCACCCCAAAGTCCTTTTCTTCTGGGCTGCAATATGATCCTCTTGAGCATCCTGGGTGATGTTCCCAGCAGTAGTTTGGTCCTGGGGATGGTGAAGCTGCTCTGAAGGGCAGGGGCAAGGAGAGCTGTGGTTGTAACTGCTTTGTTGGCTGCTCAGGAGTGATGGGTGTTCTTGGCTCTTCCATAAGCTCAGCAAGATGTTCACCTGGGTACCTGCACAGAAGCTGGGTCATAATCCTCCCTTCGGAAAAAGCACAAACATCTTAAAATGGTCCTTTATGCAGATGGCACTTGGATGTGAAAGCATAGCCTACTAGAAAAAGTAGTGGTTCCACTATGATCTGCTTAAACCAGAATTCAATCAGGAAAATGAAGATGGAAAATTCAGTGGACTGAAGTACTTGACATCTGCTCTGCTGCAGAAGTTACTTGGTCTGAGTAACTCCATATGTAGTGGTATCTGAGATGAGTCTGGTAATTTCTTTTTTTTTCCTATGTAAGTGCTGCAGAGCTGTAGCATTTCACCTGCTTTTGAACACTTAACACTTCATGAGACTCTAAAAGGAGAAGAGATGTTAATCACAGAAAAATTTCTAGGTTTACTGTTCAAAAAGGGAAGTGTCATTTTTTACTGGCATTCTGTTGGTCCTAAAGCAAAGACAATGTTTTAAAAATCAAATAAAATATTACTTGTCAATCATGCTGAGTTTGCACCCTGTGAAGGCACCACTGGTTCTTCCCTTACTGAGGATCACCATCCGTGTAGAATACAGGTGCATGGCAGCAAATGACAGATTGCAGTGGCTTTTTTCTTTGCCTGGGCATTACATACCAGGCAGATAAGCTTGTATATATTAATTTACTTGGGGGGGTTTCACCAAGATACCAAACTTTTAAAGTCTACATCATTTTGTGGCAATCCCACATGAATTGACTGAAAAGACCTACACTTTCTTCTCTGTTTAACAGTGCTCTCTGACAGCCCCCAGCTGCCCCTCTCAGCAGGTCCCACTGAGGAGACTCCAGGGCTGCAGGGATGGTTGTAGGGTCTGGCCTCTCTTTGTGTTTGCACTTTGACCAGCCAGACTGAGGCTGCTCGTGCTCCACTCCCCAGCTATTAAAGCCATCATTCCATGTGGGTTTCTATCCTGTACCAGCTCTATATGAAATCCCTTCTGAAACTTGTAGTTCTTTTTCCCTTTTGCAAATCTTTCTTAAGGTCTAGGAGAAAAATTCCTCATGGAAACTCCTCGTATTTGGTGTGTATCTGCATGGTTTAGTGGTGGACTTGGCATCACTGGGTTAATGATTGGACTCGGTGATCTTAAAGGTTTTTTCCAAATGAAAATTATTATTCTAGTGGTGGCCCTTGGTAAAGTTGCAAGCGAGCAGTGCTGCTCCTTACCAAGAGATAGTTCAGGGTCCTGTTTCCCTGTGTGGAAGTCACCCCTGCAGAAGATGAGGATTTGTTGCAGTTATATGGGCTCTTGGGCTGCTTTCCTGCCGAAGGTCCCACATGTGCCAGTGCTCTTGGTGGCAAAACCAAATGGTATGCCAATGCCACAAGGAAGGGAAAGTTCCTTCTAACATCCTCCCTCTCAGACTTGAGGGAACCCACCCAGCCAGGGCTCACACAAAGGCTGTGAGAAGGGGATGGTGCCCATGTTGGAGGCAGCACGGGTGTCTCATTAGAACGTATCCTAATGATTCTCCTTGGTCCCTTTGCTCACTTTCTACTCCTGGTGAATTTTTGCCTGATTTTCCCAGTTCTGGTTGTGTTGGGGAGTAAGGGACTGATCACAACCGTGCAGTTAAACTTGTGTGTGTGTGTGTGCAGTAATAAGGTTCAAAAAAGGCCATGTCCTTATGTTTCCAGCCTCCTTGCTAATGTTTGAGGGGAGAAATAAGGATCCTTCCATGTCCTTATGAGTGTCTTCCCTCCCAGCAGAGCAGGGGCTGACACCTGCCCACTGCAGCCTCTTCCCAGGGGGACACCCACCCCCTTTTCTTACCTTTTCTGCACTTCCATTTCCAGATTCATTATCTCAGCCATGAAGTGTATGTAAGGTATGTATATCTGCTGATGCCACTGTAACCTGGAGCCATTATTTAAATGAAGCAAGAGGACATGTTTCATCAAAAGGGCAAGATGAAATAATAACAGGAGCCCTGCTTCATTTCATGCAGCTCTGTGGTCTCGGTACCAAGATTTCAGCAGCTGGCAAGACACTTTGTCATCTGGGAAGACCTGTTGGGAGCCACAAATCAATCACATGGAGATATCTTGATGTTACTTTGTGATGGCTGTGCTGCAGCATTCAGCTCTGAGTGCTGATGTTGCACTGGGCAAAAAACAGAGATACTGGCGTGTGTCAGTGAAGGATAGTGAGTAGGTGACCCTGCAGTTGCCTCCCTCATCTGTCTGCAACAAGCTTATGAAGGAAGTGGATTTTAATGTATGTAGTTTTTTTTCTTTCCCTTTTGTGTATTGGTTCTTCTCTTACACTTTAGGATACCAGGCCAAGGAAAAACGTATTTCCTGGTTTCTCATATGGGTGTGATTTTTCTTATCCTTGTCTCTATGCTGCTCTTATCAGAAAACTGTGTAGCAGTCAGTTTTCACTTTCAGAGTGAAAAGAAACTGACTTTCCCGTATTAATTTCACTTTGGTCAATGCTCAGAAATATTTGAAGTGTCTTTAAGACAAGGGGTGATGGGTACAACTTACTCCTGGGGTGATTCTGATAGGACTCCCGTGGAAAATTTTTCACCATGAGAACAATCAGACATTGGAATAATCTCCCAGTAGAAGCGTTGGGTTCCCCTACAGTGGGCAGTTTTAAGACTCAGCTTGAGTCTTAATATAAATAACTATATATATCTATCTTACCTTAAAATGTTGCACTAGATTATTCTTGAGATCCCTTCCAACCTGGTATTCAATGATTCCATGACATGAAAATTATTTTTTTTTTCTCATGTGGACTTGTTTTTCTCAGAAACTGTATGTTGATTCAAGCCAGTTATTGCTGGTACAGTCTTTGGATGTAGTGTTTGTAGCTAATTAAAAATAGCCTCTAATAGAGAGCTGAATGTTATGGACTTGTATTTTCATGGATGTTAGCTTGAATAAGAGTTTTTCTGGAAAGGTAGAGAGTCAATCTGCTTGAAGAGGCTTGCATAGGTCTGCTTGGCTCAGTTTCACAGGCAGCTCAGCAGTGACACTCAACATTGCTCTAACATGTGGGAAATTTAAGTTTCTTTAAGAAGTCCAACAGCACTTAACTAATAAACATCTTCCTGGATACATATGATTAGCAGGGCCATTGCAGGCAGGTACCAGCAGCAGAAGGATTGAGTTCAGTTGTTCGACTGTGTAATCCCCTCGTGCCATGTGATCTGGCTGCTGAACTTAATTCAGTCCCTGTGCTCACCTTTCATCGTGTTGTATTTTCTCTTTAGACAGCTCCGTGTAAGCCACTGATTGCAAACCCTGTTTGAATGCACTGGTGGGAATGTCTACAGAGACTTCACTAGAACCATCATGTGCTCAAGCCTGTGAACTTTGGAGATGCCTTAGAAGTTGTTGCTCTGCAGAAATGACCTGCTATATGTTGGATGTGGAAGGAACCCATCTATCTATCCATCCATCTATCTCTCTATCTAGTACTTGATGCAGGAGTAGTGGATGATGTGTGGATCCTACTTTTGTATCTTTTTATACTGACAAATGCTTAGTTTTATCATGCAACTGACCTTGGCTCCACACTGCTTGAGCTTCTGCTGTCTGCTTTTCCCCTTGCTGTTCTGCCTTTTTCTCTTTTTCCTGAAATACCTGAACACATTTAACTGAGCCAGTTATGTATCTAGAAAAGCATCCCAGTGAGCAGCCTGCCTGCTCTCCTGGTACCTGCCTGGTCACTGGGTTGGGATTTGCTGAGCAGAGCCAGGTGGTGCCACAACTGGAGAGGATCCACCTGGGCATGTTTGGTGGCCAGCCTCGTAGTCACTGCTGCTGGCAGATAAGCCCAGGATGGTTACCAGGCTCATTAGGAAGCTTTTGTTGCAGTGCTGAAGCACTGGAAACAGCCATTGTTCCGGCTGCTTCAGCTAATTTCTGATTTTTATAATGTATTTTTTTTATTCTGCACCCACTTTTGCTGTGTGATTACTATGTGTGTCTTTTTGTGGTGTTTTGGTTTGATGTTATGGGTTTTTAGGGGGACATGGGTTTGGTTTAGTTTAGTTTTGTTAGATTGTTATGGATTTTTATTTTTTAAAGGAGAAGGATGAGGTGAGTTGACTTCATCTGGCTGAACAGAGATGTCTGTATTCAAGCTAATAATTTAAACTGGCCTTCCAGCTAATGGAAAGAGGCAGGAACTTCTGAGGCATGATTCATTTCCTTCTCATGTAGACATTTAAAATGGGTCAGTTGAATTGCACCCTAAAAAGCTTATTTCTCTTCACTGACCATAAAGGAAGACTAAGGTGACAAACTCAGATGGAGACATTTACATTGCAGATACCTTCAGATGGAGGAGGTGATTCCCACCCCAGGACATTACTCTGCTTGGCTTTGTGCAGAACATTTCCAATTTCAATGTGGATCTTTGTGATAAGTGATCACCCAGCACAGCAAAGCTGATCCAGTGGGAGGTGCCTGGGGAGGAACTGGAATGGCCCCTGCTCTTCACAGAGCTTGTGCCCAGGAGGAGCTCTCAGTGAGGAGAGTTCAAGGAGGACAGGCAAGAGCTGAATTGGTGTGAGGCGTGTACCTTTAATATTACAATAATAAAGACAAGCGTGGTGGCAGCTGAGTAATCCCTCCTGTTAGTTTTTGTGCAGTGCTGGACTCCTATCCTGTGCTTTTGTATTTTTTTCTTTTTGCCCCAAGAACACGTGGTAATCTTCAAAGCTGAGCAATTACACTTCTACTCTCCCTTTTTCTTCCAAGGACTGAAATGTGAAGTCTGTGAAGATGCTGAAAAGGCAGATGCTGATGTCTTGACTTGTGAAGGAAGGCATCCCTTGGGTAGGTGCCCTGGGATGGCTGAGCCTGTTGGTGGGAGAGGAGCTTCCCAGATGGAAGCCCTGAGCTCCTGATCCCTGTCAAATTAAGGGCTTGTCTAACAAAGCTCTGTGCTATGAATGTGGTGTGCACAGATCCTACCAGTCTCTTTAAGACTGGAAAAAAAAAATGTATATATGTAATTTTTTTCTACTCTCTTTTCTTAAGTCCCTGGGAGCTGCAGTTTGGACAGATGTTCCAGTGCAAGTTTTGGCAGCTTTCCCTCCACCCCCAAATCAGACCTCTTCATTTTGCCATCTGTTTCTGTGGCTGTATAGGGAACCAGGCTGGGAAATGAAGCTCTAATTTTAAAATCTACATTGGGTTTGTAGCTCTGGCTAGGCTGTTTTTGCCTAAGATCGGTTTCCTGGCTGGTTTACAGCTGATTTTTTTTGTAGCTGTGTGGTAGTAGCACAAGCTGTGGGACCATGTGGGGAGGGCAGAGCAGCTCAAAATGTGGATGAGGTTTTCTCTGGGATGTTGTTGGCTCTTCCAATATTTCCATTTCCAGCCACTGGTTCTCCAAAGGTCAGTCCGCAGTGTTTTGGCTTAGTCTCTTTCTCTGAGAAACATCTATAAGGAACACACATATTTGTCTTACACATGTACATGTGTGTGCAGGAATATGTACATATTTACAGGAATATGTGGGTATGCACATCTAGATATGTGTGTGTGCATATATACATGCATGTATACGTATCAGTATGCATACATACGGGTGGTAAATTGCTAAGCAAGTTGTGTTCTGCACCCCTTCCTCCCACTACTTCTAAAATCTGCCAATAAAACCAGACAGAGCCGAAGCTCAGCCTCATGGAAGCTCATTTTCCAACTTCCACACAATGGGGGAGAAAGACACAAGAGCAAATCGCACCTTGCATCTTGAAAGCAGAGTTAGGGATGCACAGCACATGCCCAAACCCATCAATAGTGCAGATATGTATCACTAAATTCATTCACCCCTCTCCTAATTATTTGGTGCTGGTTTCTTCTCTGCACTACTGGTTTTAATTTTATTTTTTTTTTTCCAAGCAGGTGACTGCATCCTTGAGCAGCCCTCTGTTTGGCATTGGAGATGGGATTTTTAAGACTCTAGTGTAGTAGTAACACACTGGTGCCTAGGTGGTTTGGCTTTTTTTGTTTGGTTTGGTTTGTTTTTACCAGATGGTATAATTTCTGTGGTGACATTGTTTGGATGATTTTGCCCTCATTAGAGGATTAAGGGAAGATTTCTTCCTTTTACATCAAGACTGAACAGCAACGTATGCTACTTTTTTCTAAATAAAAGGAGAGATGATAGAATTATTTAAATACAGAATGTCGGCTAATGATGAAGGAACTTTCAAAATTACTGTTGTTCTGAGTAAGTTTGAAATGAACAATTAAAACAAAGCAGATGTTGCTGAGTGTTTACTTCAGCATGGCATAAAATTAAATTTGTGCTTTACAGTCATAATTGTCAGATCACATTAAAAAAATCGAAGGGAAACCTCATGGGATTAGATCCAATAATGGACTTTGTATGACTCATTGCCTCAAAAAAACCCAAGGAGGATAATATTACTTGACAATTTTAGCTGCCTTTGCTGGAGATGACCAGTTCTGATTAAGGGGATTGAGAATATTCCTTTCTGGGTTACTTAGTAGCCCTTGGACTTGGTAATTTTGCTTCAAATTATTGATTATGAAGCATATTCCTGTCTTCTACAGGGCTGTAAAACTATGTGCATGTTTCATGATGAAGATCTTAATCAGATTTAGGGCATTTTCTTATGACTGGTGTGTTGATAGTGCTGGGTGTATCAAACACCATGGTACACTCTTGGGTCAGTGTTGTTCCTGAACTGCAGGGGCCAAGCAAAGTGCTTCTACATGGACCGGTTCCTGAAAACTTCTTGAGGTCACCAAGACATATGTGTTTATTTTCATGAAAATCAATTTGCATTTGTAGACTCATAGGATCATTATGTTGGAAATGACTGTCAAGATAATAATATTCAACTATCTACTAAACTTTATCAGGACCACTAAGCCATGTCGCACAGTGACACATCTGAATGTTTCCTGAACCCCTCCAGGGATGGTGACTTGATCCCCTCCCTGGGCACTCTCTCAGGAAAGACATTTTTTCCTCATGTCCAACCTAAACGTCCAATATCCAACCTAAACATCTCCTGGTGCAACTTCAGCCCATTTCTGCTTGTCCTATCACTAGTCACCTGGGAGAAAGGCCCAACACCCACCTCACTCCAACCCTCCTTCAAGCAGCTGTAGGGAGGAAAAACAAATCAAGCCCTTTGAGCAGCACAAAGCTTCCTAGAGCTTCTAAGTGTGAATTTAAAACCTGTCTCTGTTCCTATTGCAGATGGAGCCAGGGTGCGATGGATTTCACAGTATCACACTATGGTAGGGATTGGAAGGGACCTCAAAAGGTCATCTGATCCAGTCCCTCTGCCTGAGCAGATTGCTTAGATCAGGTCACACATGAATTTGTCCAGGTGGGTTTTAAACATTTCCAGAGCAGGAGACTCTACAACCTCCCTGGGCAGCCTGTTCCAGGCTCTGGCATTCTCACAGGGATGAAGTTTTTTCTAATATTTATGTGGAACCTCCTCTGTTCCAGATGAACTCACTGCCCTTTGTCATATCCTTGGATGACCCTGAGTAGAGCCTGGTTCCATCCTCCTGACACACACCTTTTACATCTTATAAACATTAACTAGATTGCCCCTCAGTCTCCTCCAAGCTCAAGAGCCCCATCTCCCTCAGCCTTTCCTCAGCAGGGATATGTTCCTTTCCCTTAATCACCATTTAAACATGATTATTTGAATGTTATCGTAGCTGAATCTTCAGTATTTTTCTCAATATATTCAACTTGGAAATCTGAACAAATCTTCCTTTTATGGGAGAAAGTAGTTTTCTAGCTAGAGCTTGTGATACACCAGGGCCTCTGGTAGGTACAGCTTGATCATCTGCCTCCATGTGAAAGAGCTGGTGGAGCCAGGGCAGCACTGGGGCATTGCATGGGGACCAGACTGTCCTGCTGGGGAACACACTTGAGTGGACAAGTAGAAGCACCAGCTGCTTTCTGAGTGTCCGCCTGTAGTTCTGTGGTGCACTCGTCTCTTTTTGAAATAAACTTAAAATCTTACTTTAAGGTAGACTTCTATTCCCCCTGCTTTTCCAGCAGCTGGGAATGCAAAGTGTTGATGGAGCTGCTCCAACTTCTGCAATATTGATTTTTTAATTAATATTTTGTTATTTTAGAGAGTTTTTTTATTATTTGGCTTATTTTTTCTTTAATTATTTCCTGTGATTTTTTGTTTGTTTGTTTGTTGGGTGGTTTTTGTTTTGTGGTTTTGTTTTGTTATTGTTTTTGTGTTTCTGTTTGTTCTGGGGTTTTTTTTGGTTGGTTGGTTGTTTTTGTGTGTGTGCGTGTGCGTGCATGTGTGTGTGTGTGTTTGGTTTTGTTGTTGATTTTCTTTCTTTTTCAGAAAGTTATGTAAATTTACAGCTCCATTGCTGAAAGTGGAGCCCAGGGGCTGGTTGTATTAAAGGGCAGTCATAGCAAAGAACAAGCTGTGTTGCAGAGCATGGAAGAGTTGGAGGGTGAACTTCAATAGCTGTACCTTAGCAAGACAACCTGATCTCTCTAGCTTGTCCAGGTGGTATTTTGGTATCTTTTTCAAAAGGTGGCTGATTTGTTTTAAAGCTGAAATTCTGGGTATGAACAGTATTTAGGATTCATACTGCTACAATACCCTGAGTGTCTGAATATTTGGCTTTTTCACCATGGGTATTCTTGTAAATAGTGTGTAGCACTGTTGAGGAGTGGCAAATGTGCCTCTTTTTTCCTTCAGTGATTCATGTTTGTTTTGTTTTGTTTTGTTTTCATATTTGCACTCTTGTGTTTAAAAACAAAACCTTAAAAGAACCATGGTAATTACCCATCACTAACCTTCCTTTGCCATTTGTTGTGTTGAAGGCTGGCATTAAAAATTCTATGAGCATTCAGAAACGTTTTAATTAGGTCATTAGGTCCTATGTGATTTAGTGATTGCCCAGAGAGAAATGATAGGAGGAAGAGGTGTACCTGGGCAGAGACTTAATTCAACAAAGCATTTATGCAGATGCACTAAGAGAGTTAAATCCTCCCTTGCAGGTGAGCACGGGTTTAGCTGCATTTCAGCCTCAAACAAATTTCCACCTCAAATAAGGGCTCAGCTTCTTGGCAGAAGTGGTTGCTGGTGCAGCACAGCTGGTGAGGTTAGTGAGTTTTGGCCCATGGGCACTGCTTGTGCATTAGGTGGAAGTGGTGCTGCACTTTGGGCACATCTGCCTTGGCATTTCTCCTGTGCTGTAATTTCCTCGGTGGGAGTGGGTAGCATTCGGTGGGATGTACAGGCTTGGTAGTCATCTTCATGGAATCATAGAATTGTCAGGGTTGGAAGGGACATCAAATATCATCCAGTTCCAACCCCGTTGCCCGTGGCAGGGACACCTCCCACTAGAGCAGGTTGCTCAGAGGCCCATCCAGCCTGGCCAGAGAAACTGCCAAGGATGCAGCTTCCCCCACCTCACCTAACAGTGCCAGTGTCTCACCACCCTCATGGGAAAGAAATTCTCATGTCTGATCTGAATCGACACATCAGCTAATCTGAATCTTGTTTCGTTGCTCTCAGTGTGGTAAGCTGTGTGTTTCCATCAGTATAAAAGAGCAATTCACTATGCTGGGGGGAAAAAAATAGTTTCCTAAAGGTCCCGTTGACTGCCTAGATTGTTGTGTGTTCCCAGTGAATGGTTTAGAGAAGGAAATGTAGTGAGTTAGACTTCAGAAGTCAAAAACCCCTTGACATTTGGTAGGGAGGATGTTTCTTTATCTTGCTTTCCTAAAAAGGATAAAATCTTCAACTTAATATTTGTTAAGGGCTATTTAGTAGCCAGAAAATGTCACATCCTCTGCAATCAGTGTAGCTTTTTTTTTTTTTTTTAGAGCATCATCAATAAAATTAATATTTTATCACATATTCCTTCCCACCTAGAAAAAGTTCTTTGGCCAGGAAAGAAACTTTATTTAACAGTTGTAGGTTGGTGTAACCTGTGTCATGCCGTGGTAACTCTTGAACCTGTTGTCAAATTGGGATTACCAGATAAGGAGTTGCCCCAAGTTCTGTGAATGATGGTGCCTTGGTTTTCATAATCCCAATTTTGGGGTTTGTTTTGTTTGTTTGTTTTGTTGGGTGTTTTTTTTGTGTGTGGTGGTTTGGTTTTTTTTTTGCTTGGTTGGGGTTTTTTTGCACATGGAATGACTACAGAAACCTGATTTTCAAATGCTGTATTGAGACATTGCTCTCAGCACTGTCAGTGGGGTTGTGCTCTATTTATACCATCTGAAGTCTGGCTGCAGTGGATGGATTTTTGTACCTTTTTAAAGGAACATAAATTATATGAATGCATTACAGTCCAAAGTAATAAAAATTCTCAATTGTCACCATTTCTCCCTAATCATATCATAAGACAGATTCCTGAGTAAAGTATGCACATAAACTTTTAGCCCGTTGAAATATGCATATATAATTTAATTTGCATACATTAAATTCTTAGTTTCATTAATGATTTAAGATTCTTTTGCAGTCGGAAGGCTCTGTCACATTTTTTGCTTGATTGAATTGCCTATTCTGTTTAAATCAGCCTTGGTTAATATTGCTTCTGTGCTACAGAACGATGCTGGTAACTTTGTTAGACCTTTTATCAACATGACTAATTTATAACTGGCCACTGTGGATTATTAACCAGGGATATATTACAGTGTGAGTCTTCCCCAGAGTAGAGGTTTTAAAGTGCAAGTGAGATGGCAATTGAAGGGGATGTAACTGTGAAGGTGTAGGAAAGAGACCTTGACACCTGACATCAAAAGAGCATTTGCATTTTAGCATTGTGAAAAAGTCAGTGAACTTGATTGGTTATTTCCTTATTAATATAAATATTGACTGGTATAACAAATTCAAGCAGTGCTTTTTTCCCCCTCTCTTTGTTCTATTACGTTACAGCAAAACAATAAATGCAGACTATTTTTAACAAATCCTGAACAGTAGTATGATAAATGAGTGAAGAGCCTTATTTTCCTGCTGGCTCAGCTTGGCAGCTGCTGTTGCTCATGGGCTTTTTCCTTTTGCTGGGGTTGTTTCTTTCTTTTGGAAGGTTCTAGGTGTGTTGCCCCACTAAGACAAGAAGGGGTTTTTGTTTGTTTTTTGTCTGCTTTTTGAGGCTACTTCCCAATGCTTGTTGTTTACCAATACACATCCTTTTGGCACCTAGTAAATATTATTATTAAAAAGTGGTTCCATAGGACGCTGTTGCAATGTCATTTATTTGCATCTTCATCTAGTCAAAATCTTCAGTTAGAATCATAGACTCAAAAAATGGTAGGGGTTGGAAGGGAGCTCTGGAGATGATGGAGTCCAACCCCCTGCCGGAGCAGGGTCACTCAGGGCAGCCCACACAGCAACAGATCCAGGGGGAGTTGGAAAGTCTGGAGAAGGAGACTCCACAAGCTCCCTGGACAACCTGTGTCAGGCTCTGGCACCCTCCCAGGGAAGAAGTTTCTCCTCCTGTTGAGGTGGAACTTCCCATGTTCCAGTTTGTGCCCATTGTCCTTTGTCTTATCCCAGGGCACCACTGACCAGAGCCTGGCACCTTCTGCTTGACCCCCGCCCTGCAGAGATTTGTCACCATCCATCAGCTCCCCTCTCAGGCTGCTCTTCTCCAGGCTGAACAGCCCCAGGGCTCTCAACCTTTCCTCACCAGAGAGATGTTTCAGCCCTTTATCACCCTTGTAACCTCTGTTGGACTCTCTCCAGTATTTCCTTGTCCCTCTGGAACTGGGCAGCCCAAAGCTGGACCCTGTGCTCCAGATGTTGTCTCACTACTGCAGAGCAGAGGGGAATAACTTCCCTCAACCTTCTGGCCACACTCTTCTTTATGCCTCTCAGGAGACCGTTGGCCTTGTTGGCCACAAGGGCCCATTGCTGTCCCATGGAGAACTTATCACACACCAGGACACCAAGATCCCTCTCCATGGGGCCAATAGATCTACACTTTAGCTGTACTGGTGACGAGGGTTATTATCCCTCCAAGGAATAACAAAGACTGGGAAGAAAATGTAAAGCAACAGAGGTTGGGGTAGGAATAGGTGGATCAAGAAGCTCTGTATGGTAAGTCCAGGCATGTGCAGGCTGCTTGCTGGGGTTTTATGATCTTGGTATTTAATTCCCAGGGTGGATGCTTTTTTCCAACCAGGTTTGCATCCTACTTTTGATTCTTCTTCTCTTCCTGTGCTGAAATGGGAAGCAAATCTGAACTGTCCTGTCCAAGAGATGGATAGTAAAGATAGTAAAGGATGGAAATGGCTTGTAATTGTCCATGAGGGACCAGATCCTGAAGGTGCCTCTGTTAAGTGTTGAAGAGAGCAATCCCATGAAGCTGAAGTGGGACACTTGAGCTATTTAAATATTAATTAATTAATGTGCTATACCCTGAAATGGTAGGGCTAGTCTGGAGTTTCAGAGATGCTGCGATTATAGGAAAGAAGGATTAAGGAGGGAGTAAGGGAGAAAGTGGTAAATTACTGAGAACAGAGAAATCACACTGTGCTAGAAAAAATCCCTTTTACTATCAGATATTCTTGGGGAATGTACTGACACTTGAGTGCTTCCAGTTTGCACTTTGATATTAATTGAAGTAAGAACTACAATTTCTGCTTTGTTGATTGATTTTTTCTTTTTTTTTTCCTTAATTTTAAACTGATTAATGTTTTCATTGGAATAGCTCTGCTGACTCTGCAGAAGATGTGATCTTTTAATTAGCAGATGTCAGGATTAGCATTAGTGTTGCACTGTAATTAGCATTTGTATGCGTAGCAAAAGACCAGGCTCTCTTGGCAGCAAGGAGACTGAAATTATAGGTAGTGGTGTAATGTGGTGCTTTCCTCCATATCTTTAATGTGGTTTTTTTGGAAGAGTGAAACCCACAAGTATCATGACCAAGGCATGAAGTCTAGTGGATTAATTGCTTCAGGAAAACTACATATAAATTACTGGTGTGTGTTCTGCTAGTTCAATAGTAAGTTTTGCTGTATAAAACAGAATTTAATACCTTGAATTTTCACACAGTGATGCTGTTTAATTGAAGGTTGTGAAGTGTAATAGTTTATGACTGGACAACAGCAGCAGTGTACACAGACGTGGGTGTCTCTGGGAATGGTGTTTTGTGAGTAGAAGAGATCTGTCTGAAGCAGGTGACATTCAGGGATCTCAGGGTTCCAGTTTAGATTAATTTCAAGAACAAATGTACATTGACTTTCTGCTCCTATATGTATAAGTGAGGGTGTATGTGAATGGGGTGGCATATGAACGTAGAAGGAGGCAAGAGCCAGTGCATTTATCACAGCTCAGGGATATACAGAAGTATATCCCAGGTACAGAAAATAATGCAAACTGGGTGTCTCCAAGTAATGCAAATTGGATGTCTTCTGCTGATGAAAAATCAGAATCATCACAAGTCAGTGGAAAGAGAACATAACTGACTAATGCAGGACTTAAAAGCTGACTGTTGGTGGTTGTGGGGAAATCTATTTAAAAGCATTTTATCCATGTAAAGGAAAAATAGTCCTTCTTAATGTTGCCAAGGTAATTGAAGACAACGGTGATTTCTGTGACCATTAGTCAAACAATAAGACAATGCAGCTGCTCTGCTTTTTGAAACAGCAAAGAAAACAAAAGTTGCTTGATTATAGGCAGTTCAGGAATGGAGGTTTAGAATTTGCAGTTTTGGTGCCTGGAGGAAAAAAGGAGCCTTCTGCCCAGCACAGCCATGATAATGGTCAGAATGGCAGAGTAGAAAATGAGTCTGTGGTGTTCCAAGGGTTGGGCAGGAGAAAAGAACCCTGTTCCTGGCTTGTATTTGGATAAAAAGATTAAAAACTAATAACTCTATTCCTTCTCTGAAATGCTTATATGCCAATGCATGGAGAATGGGGAATAAGCAGGAGAAGTTAGAGATATATGTAAGAATATATAAATATTATATAATTGCTATTACTGAGACATGGTGGGACAGCT